>CDFA01023046.1:0-10789 GCA_000826305.1 Acanthamoeba healyi | reverse complement strand
GCGTACCTGGCGCGCTCCTGCTGGCTGGCGCCCTTGCCGATCCAGACGAACACTTCGGCGCCAGTGTCGAACACGAACACGTCGTTGTCGTTGAGGAGGTTCTTGTGGATGGTGCCAGACCCAACCTCGGTGAACTCCAGACGTCCCGACGCGTCGCTGAGCCTGTGTTACGTGATTGCACGCAGACACAACGGGCGTGAGATTGATACGTCACACACTCACCGCGATCACTTCACGGCTGCAAGTGGAAGTACTTGAAGAGCTTCTTGGCGGTCTTGGGCGCCTCGTCATCGTGGCCGCCGGCCTCGGCGGACTTAACCGGTCCGAATCCACCGAGGAGGCTCCAGAACTCGGCCTTCTCGGGGTCGTTGTCGTTCTCGTCTGAAGTGATCGTCGATCAGCGACACATGATGGGCGACCTCGAGGTAGATGATCGAGAAGAGGCATCACACGTCGGGGAGGAAGGGAGGGTACCCATAACGACGACGCGCGGCTTGCCCTCGCGCTCATCGTCGATGGCGCGGCACAGCTGAGCAGCCTTGATGCGCTCCTGTCCGCTCGACTTGGAACCGTTCCACTGGTACAGGGTGAGGCCGTTGTCTGTACGTGCGTGTGTGCGAAGAGGGCCAATCGATCAGATCGTCGCTTTCAGCTGCAGCCACACGGAACCCGATAGAGGCCACGTACCGAGGATGAAGACGTCGCCCGAGTTGAGCGAGTCACGCGAGAGGGGCACCTGCTGGGCGCGCACGGTACGGCGACCCTTGAGGTGCAGCAGCCTCGGCTACGTCAACACGAACGCAGCAAGCAAGCAGGCATCACAACGAAGAAATGTGTGAGCGAGGTGACGCTGAACTTAGCAGAGCGTGATGAAGGGTTGAAGCTAACCTTGTACTCGGTCGGCGAGACGTGCTGGAAGCCCGTGGCGACGCCGCCCTCGAGGATGCGCACGCCGCTGGGGAAGTAGGAGAGGAAGAGGGGCGACTCGTGGCCCTGCACCTCCCTGTGCTGTACGGGCACGTCCTTCAGGTACGTGTCCAGCTCGATCGTCTTGTACACCGCGGTACCGGCCTCGTCCTGCATGTCGTACACACACAAGTACGCGTGCGCGTGTGTGTCAGTGACGCCTTCATCAAGGGTACATATGTGGGGGACTCGTGTACGAGGGTGGTGCTGTCGCCCAGCCAGAAGTGGACGTCGTAGCGAAGGCTGTCAGGCCTGCCATGGGTCTGTTACAGAGACCCGAGAAGATGTGTGTCAGCGCTTTCGTATGGCTTGCGTGAAGAGATGAGGGGAGGGGAGGGGAGGGGAGGGGGACTAGGTACGTTGAGCACGATGTAGGAGTCGCCCTCGAAGAAGAGGCCGTACGTCTTCGGGGGTACGGGCACGACCTTGAAGTTTTCGATTCTCCAGATGAGCAGGCCGGGTGCCTTGCCCGTCTTGTGCCACTGCAGATCGATCGATCAACCGATCGAGTGCGAGTTAGTATTGTGTGGAGGGTGGTACAGTCCAACACACCACAAGACGCCACACAGGGGGAAGGCTGAGCGCGCGTACCTCGGTCTCGGTGGCTGCGGCGGTCTCCTTGCACTTCCTCTCGAGCTCGGTGCCCAGCTGCTCGATGTTGGAGCCCACGACGGCGTAGACCTTGGCCTTTTGCATGGTTGTTGTTGGTGTTGGTGTGGCGGCGCGCTGTGGGTTGTGGTGGGGTCGGTAACGACTGTGGTGGGCAAGGAGGGCTGTGGAAGATGAGGAACGACCCAGAACAGCGAGGAAGGGCAGTTTTATAGAGGTGTACGAGCCAATCAGGATCAAGGTATGCCAATGCCGTATACCGTGGTGGTTGAGCAACACCAAGAGACGCGAGCAACTCTCCCGTCACCTGACCCGTGGTCACGAGATACTCAGATAGCGGGCAACGTCACGCAACACGTTGTGCCGCAGAAACGAGCGAGCATGACGTGGTGGTTGGCTGTCCTTGATGGACCTAGCGATTGGCGGCTCGTTGACTTTTCTGGTCGGCGTTTATGCATTGCCTGGTGCTGTATGGTAGACAGTCTTGTTTGATTACGATTGGATGTAAACAGCAGTCAAGATTGATTCTCATTGGTCGAGAGAAATACCTAACTTATTATTCAAGAAATAAGAGGAAAAACAAAGTGGGTGGCTGTCATCATGGGTAGTCCAACAAGAAGACGATTGGTCGGCGGAGATGTCGGAGTTACTGGTAGTGGAATTGGCCAAGCATCACCGGTTCGAGTCCCGCCTCGCGCCTAGCCTGCCGAATTTCGGCAACGTCGGTCCCACTGCGACTCGCGTGTGCACGGTTGAAGAGGTAATGAACTCCAACTCAGTTGGGATAGCCCTTGCCAGTTGTCGGCTCTTGGTGAAGAGCTCACACAGAGCATGCACCTGCTTGAGGTAGGCTGCTCCAGTAAAGTTGAGACAAGGAGGGTAAGCCCCACAGGCACAACCCCACTGTGCATCTGGTCTCCAGGCAAGCTGAGAGCACTGCTGGCGCAGACCCCCATTCACCTCTGGTGTTTCCATCAGCAGGTGTTGAGGGTTGCAGCACCTAGTGTGGATTCCATTGTTAGGCCCAAAGAGCAGCCTCCAAAAGGTCTCACACTGGTGAGACACCTGAAGTGAATCTCCACCATAAGTTGGAGAAACACCCAGCCCAGCCACATAGGCTAACAGCACATGGCTGTAGATAGCTATGTGACAACAACAACAACAACAACAACAAAACACACACATACACAACAACAACCATTAGCTTACCATGAGAGCAAAAAAATGAAATTTCAAGGGCTGTTGGTACCTTCATCAGCAATAGTGATTCTTATGGTGGGGTAGCCATGTCCATGATCAGCACCATAGGTGGTGAAGATGCAGGTGTCAGCAGGGTAGGTGTGCATCACAGTGAAGTTATCACTGCACTTCAACAGCCCTGAAGGCACCATTCTCTTCACCACCCACATCCTGGTGTGGTACACTGCTCTCCCATGAGGTAGCCTAGCCACCACAGTGGGTCTCTTGGTCTTGGGCCAGTTGTTCCTTCTCCTGGTGGTCTTGGTCTTGGCCTTGGCCTTAGCCTGCATGGTGGTCGTGGTGGTGGTGGTGGTGGTGGTGGAGGTAAAGAATAATAAAACTATATGTTTACACCTCCTTATAAAGGTGCATGCATGCATCACCATGGTGTGTCCTCCTCTATTTTCATTGGTTGATTAGAACATCCAATCATCATCATCATCATCATGGTGAGTCCTGGTGCCCCTTTCTCATTGGTTGTTCAAATTCAAACACACCAAAACACAATAAAAATAGAATTACAAAATTGTCCTATAACATCCATCATGGGGAGTCCTGCTTGTTTTCTATTGGTCATCTACTTGTCCTCACTCCTCCTTTAACCAATCATACTGTCATGGGGAGTAGTGCCCTTCTCCCATTGGTCCTTGTAGGGCGGCGCAACGAAATCTCTTTGGCGGCTTGTGTGAGCCAACCAGCAATCAGATATCGCTTTTCTCATTTCTTTTTATTTCTTTGCGCACGGAAGTTTTCCATGGAACACTGATATGCGAAATATTAGCCTTTATTGAGTGCAAAATAACATCTTTTCGGCTAGTCAAGGATAATTTATGACATTTCGATGACATGTCACTTAAATTTCCATTTTCAGTGGCTTCGTTGACGAGTTTGACAGTTGCAACGAAAATTCATCAGCGACCATGCAATAGTTCCCCCCACGAATTTTCATCGTTTTCTGCACCTGTCATTCAGACCCTGCAGAAAAAACCAATCACAATTCAAAGGACGCGTAGAAAAATCCAATCAGATGCCGGCATCCAAAGCATATTTTCCATTTGGGGCAAACAAAGAACCGTAGAACTTCGGAGTTAGAGGCTGCGACGCCCTACTGTATGGTCATCAGTGCCACAGCGTGCACGTCAGTGGGACTCGTGCGGCACGAGTTGGGCCAAGCACAGCATGGGCCAATGCAGTGATTGTCGTCAAGTGGAGCCTCACAAGGACACGCGGTCACCTGAGGAAGAGGGCCGGGCGGGGTCTATGACTTCTTCTGGTCCAAGATGTGGGCAAGCCGGAGGAGGGCGAGGCGACCCACGGCCTCGGGGCTCCAGCGATGAAGCGCGTCGGCTCGAGCGTTGGCGCCGCGTTGGCGCGCGGCCTCAGGATTGCTCACCACCTCGCGCATCAGCCGACGCAGCTCGGACCGGCTCGGCTCAGCCCCTGGACACGTGTGGAGGCGGCGTGATGAGATGGATCATCTAGGACGCGCGACAAAGGCACCAATGCACGTACATTGGTGGCCCTTCCACGGCCCTTGCGTGATTGTGGTGAGGCCATCGATGGGGAGTGGATAGGAGTTGGTCTCGTTCATGAACTGCGTTGGCCCGGACCAGGCCGTAGCGATGGTCTGGTGGCAACGAAGCGAATGAGCTGTGAACAACGTTAGCAATTCGACGTAATGAATGGTCGTACCGGCAGCCCCATGCTCATGGCCTCGGCTAGAGGGCGACCCTGGAGTGTGATGGGACAAGGCCATGTGATCAGTTTTGCTGCAGTGGACTCCCCTGCCCGTGGTTTGATCATGTTGGGACATCGTACCCATCCTTCACCGCGCGTGGGAAGCACAAAGGCTTGCATGGACTTGTAGAGTCGCGGCAGGTCGGTCTGAGGGATATGCGTATCGATCATGATCAGCCGAGGGAGCGAGTTGATCGTCCTCCCCGCAGCCTCGCACACCTCGACGCCGATCTTTCTCACCTCGTCAGTGAAGTTAAGCCCTGCCACGCATGCGTGAGTGAGTGAGTGAGCAGAGTCTGAAGTCGTGTGCGTGTCGCACCTTTCTCAGGATGGAACGCGTTTGTGAGCAGGTAGAGCGTGACGTTCTCCTGCTTGGTGAACTCTTCGTAGAAGGCCCGCGCGAGGATGTCCCACCCCTTCCTAGCCTCCCACTTGAAGACAGAGAGGAACTTGAAGTGGTCCTGCGTCTCGGGATATCCCGGCAGGTGGTCGAGCGGCACCGTCACGTCGGGATCGAACGAGTACACGTCCACCGACTCGGGCATCACCATCAGCTTGTCGGGGTTGACGCCGCTGTTGGCAAAGGACAACACGTGGAAGTCGGTGGGCACCCAGATCTCGGACATCATGTCTATGATGGTGCACGAAGAGAGTGTCAGACAGAGTCTGTTGATCAGTGCGACGCTCTCGGCTCTCGTCAGTGAGGGAAGGAGAGGGACGCACCGCGATTGCAGCGCTCGGCCCAGCCGGACGGGATACGATCTGTCTCGAACTATGCATTGATACCAGTGTTAGGGTGCGTGTGGTGGTGCAATCTGTGCCAGGGGACGAACGCACCATGGTCCGACCGACGACGTAGCGCGCACCCGCGGGCGGACAGATCGAGGTCTGGTAGAGCGGAGGGTTCCAGGCCCCGGCCTCGCTGTGACACACTACCACAGTCTTGTCGTAGTCCAGCGTTGTGTACATGAGGGCCTGTTGCGGATGCATCAGAGTTAAGGCTCTAATGCAAAAACAAGGAGGCCACACACGGTTCGCACCTGCAGTCGGTCTCTGACATCGTCAGGAAGGCCTTGCACGAAGCTCCACCCCACACTGTCGCCGTGCTGCGTCGAGCGAGGATCAGCACGTGCTATGGTAGAAGGCAAGGCCAAAGAGCAATCTTGGTACGATCGTAGAACTCAAGCGTACCTGAGAGATCCGGACGGACGTGTGCTTGCTCAGCTCGAGCACGAAGCTGATGGCTTCGCTGCTGTAGCCTGCATGCGCGGTAAGCACACGGTGCACAGTCAGCCCCTGCACTCCCCCAGCTCATCCTGCTGTGTGTCACGAGATCGTGTCGTACCCCCGCCACTGAAGATGGGACCAAACCACCACACGTGAGGCGGCTCGTCTTCGACAGCCGCAGCGTCTGTCTCGCTCGCGCTCGCGCTGACCTTGGCTCTCGGCTCCGCCGTTGGCGCGGCAGCGGCTTGCGTGTGGCGCTCGTGTCGTGGGAACGGAGCCTTCATGTTCCACACATACCAACCGGCAGCAGCAAGCGCCAGCAGAACGAGGGCGGTCAACACCACAGCGCCCACCCCACCGGCGTTCGCGGCGCCGGAGTCTCCTTTGGCACTGCTCGTGCTCTTCCTACCGCTCTTGCGTTGTGCGGCGTCTGCTGCGCGTGCAACGTGCGTGGTGTCGGACGGTGCATCAGTGACGCCTGCAGCCGCCCTCCCCTTCGCTCGCCGCCGCGACGGCCCTTTGCTTCCTCCCTCCGCCTCCATCTTCAGTTTCTATATTTTCAAGAAAAGAATAAGAAAATACATTTCTTGATTTTATAATTGGCCACGTCAGCAACATTGCCCGCTCGCTCAACATGAGCATGGGTCGCGGTTGAGGGTGAGAGCGTCGCCGCGCAGCGACTGTGGAAGACCCTCCCTTGACGGATCAGATTCATCGGTGGTGGTGACCGTCTGCAGGAAGATCTGCTCGGCGAGGAGCTGGAAGGCTTGATCGACGCCGTCGTTGGTCTTGGCCGACGTCTCCACCCGGCTGTTGGCACCGCCGCAGTACCTCTCGGCGAACTCGCGTACGGCCTCCTCGGACACTGCTCGGTGGTCCTTGAGGTCGGTCTTGGTGCCCACCAGGACCACGGGGCACGACCTGCGCGCATATTTCTTCACCTCCTGCAGCCAGTGGCCGAGGTTGTCAAACGTGGACCGGTTGGTGGTGTCGTAGGCCAAGATGATGCCGTGCGCGCCGTGGTAGTAGCTCGCCACCATCGATCTGAACTTCTCTTGTCCTGCAATGTTCATTGAATGACCGAATGATCAGATCAGATCAGGACGGAGGCGAGAGGGACCATAAACAGTAACAGCGCGCGAGTGCTGTGGTGAGAGGATGGTGTTGGTGTTGGCGAAGGTGGTACCTGCGCTGTCCCAGATCTGCAGCTTGACGACCCTTCCCTGAATGTCGGTGTAGCGGCACTTGAAGTCGATACCGGCTGTGGGGAAGGTGGTGTTGTAGGAGTCCTCCGCGAAGCGTAAGAGCAGGCAACTCTTGCCCACTCCCGAGTCGCCAATGAGTAACACCCGGGAAGGTGTCGTGTGTTTGCGCCATTGTATGTGTCTGTGTGTATGTGTGCACAAAGTTGGTAGCTTTCCTCAGGCTGTAGGACTCGTGTTATGCCTATGGCGGTGTTAAAAAGCTCTTCTTTTGCCATCACTAGGTCGCGATAGTTGTTCCAACCATGGCCCCATATTTCCCGGTTTGGAGCTCCCCATGGAAGAAAATTCAATTTCCCAAACATTTTTTACGCAGCATGGACAAGAGCACAGGAGGCAGGGGCACAGCGGTGCTGTTCAAGGCAGCCTGTGAGCCTCTTGCCAGTGATCTCTACTACCAGGTACTACTATCTTCGGTGGTGGTTACAGGATACACGTGACCCTTACTCACACACGCATGCACCACGCCGTGTAGGAGGGGGTGCAGCGAGGCTACGACGTGCGGTTTGTGCCGGTGCTGTCCTTCCGTCCAGGCAAGGACGGCAGGGAGAAGCTCAAGGAGTGCCTTGAAGCGGTTGAGCGCTACAGCGGTCTCGTGGTCACCAGCCAGCAGGCTGTGCATGTACGCCAGCCAACAGCCTCGGTAAATGTCGCACGCCACTTCGCACTCACAACACGACACACCACACCGCAGGCCGTGGATGACTGCGGCGTGACGTCAGACGTGCTCAGGGCGTGGGTCGAGGGGAAGAAGAAGCTCTTTGGCGTGGGTCCGCAGACGTCGGAGAAGCTCGAGGCCACCTTCCGCTCGGCTCTCAGCGGCGACTCGACGCTCTCGTTCGTCTTCTTCCACTCCAGCACAAACCTCATGTGGAGCGAGTCTCTATCCGCTCACTTGGTGTTGCGCGTGCTCGCTTCTTCCTTGGCAGACCACCATCGGCGCTTACGGCAGAGAACGGACAGCAGTTGGCCGTGGTGATCATCAAGGAGATGGAGGCGCTGGGACATGACCGACTGCCTCTCCTCTACCTCTGCGGCAACATCCGCCGGGACGAGCTCCCCACAGCGCTCAAGGAGGTGCTGTGTTGCCTCCTCTTCATCACTCTCTTGTTCACTCGGTCGCTCGCAGTCCACATGAGCTCACTGATGCGCGCAGGCTGACATCGCGTTCGAAGAGCTCGAGGTGTACGAGACGCTCGCCAGTCCCTCTCTGCCGTCCGATCTGGCCTTTGGAAGGCGCCACGGCGGCGGCCAAGGGCAACGGCAAGTCGATTGGATGTGCTTCTTCAGTCCCTCTGGCGTGAAGGCCATCCACGAGGAGCTGCACAAGCCGCACGGCGACGTACGAGTAGGGGATGAAGAGGAAGAGAGGGAAGGTGAGGGAGTAAGTTACGGACCGCGCCTGGCCGCCATCGGGCCCACCACGGCCAAGGCCTTGATCGAGACCTTTGGCGCGGCATCGTCCGACGCCATCGCCGTCGCCTCCCAGCCCTGCGCGCTGGGCCTCTTTGACGCCATCGAGCGGCACTCCTCCAACTCCAGCACCAAACAGAGACCATGAAGACGCATGACGAACTCACAATGGCTCAAGCGAGAGATGTGCCACTTCGTGCGTGCGTGAACGTATGCGCGTTCTCTGCTCTGCCCGAGGGCTGTCAGACATCACAAGCTTACAGCCGAGGTGTAGGAGATGCGGCAGTGATTATCGTGCTGAGACGTTAGCCGGGAGGCCAGGTGAGCTTGCGGCCGCCGAGGAGGTGGATGTGGAGCCACCTGACCGACTGCTGGCCGTTGGGGCCCTCGTTGATGACCAGCCTGTAGCCGTCGTCACCCAGGCCCTGCTCGCGGGCCACCTGGGTCGCCACGAACATGAGGTGACCCACCAGCGTCTCCTCCTCCTGCTTCACATCTCCAATCCCTGCACAGCACAGGCGCACGGAGAGGGTTTACTGTGAGTACACGACACGAGCAGATCTGTGGATCGCTCACACATACGAACGAGCTGTGTGTGTGTGGAGCGAAGTGAGAGGCGCGCACGTACCGCCGATGGGCTTCTTGGGGATGATGAGAATGTGGGTGGGCGCTTGGGGCGAGATGTCGTGGAAGGCGATCGTGGTGTCGTCCTCGAATACCTTCTTGGCCGGGATGGTGCCGTCCACGATCTTGGCGAAGATGGTGTCCTTGGGATCCACCTTCAAGGCAGCGGGGGTGGCGCCGGGCTTGTCGCCTTCAGATGCCATTCGTGTGCTCGAGGAAGAAGACAGCTGTCTATGCGCTGCTCTGAGTGTGGTTGTGGACGAAGTGGGAACAGCGAATGAGTGCGATGTTGCTGGTGCTGCGGATGTCGGATAGATCTGCAGCTGGCGACTCAGTACGTCCAATCTACGGCCTACTCCAATCGCTCGTCTCATGCACTGCGCTTCGATCGACTTTAGATTATTGTTTTCTTTTCGTTTATTTATTATGGTTGTTTTTCCAAATTTTCGTTTGCATTTGGTTGAGGTTTAAAAAAAGAGTAGAAACAATAAAAGTTTAGTTTGCACGCACAAGGGCACTGGCCATGGGAGTGCTCGGGCTCGGGTGCGATCTGCTGCATGTGCCCCGCATGGAGGCCGCGCTGGGGCGCTGGGGTCCACGACTGTTGCGTAAGGTGCTCCACGCTGACGAGGTCGCGGCGTTTCACCTCCGCTCACGTCCGGCGCAGCCTGCCGTCCTCTACCTCGCCTCCAGGTCGTTCCCTCCTCCTCTCCTCGAGCTTCCCCCATGTGCAAGGCAAAGCACACGGTCCGCTCGACATCTGCCGCTCTCTAATCAAATCTTGGATTGAATTTGGCACCAGCAGGTGGGCTGCAAAGGAGGCGGCTTTCAAGGCGTTCGGTCGCGGCAGAGGCGAGGTCCTGTTCACCGAGATGAGGGTTGCCAATGAGCCATCAGGTACCACGAGCAGATGAGCCTGTTGCCACTGCCTCACTCTCTGTGCTCAGCTCACGTGCTCAACCGTGAGCGATTGTCGTCGTTGCTGTGTGGGTGTGGTACAGGAAGACCGGTTCTTGTGCTGGAGGGCAGGACTAGGAAGCTCGCCGGAGAACTCGGCATCACGCGAACGCACTTGGCCATCTCTCATGAACACTCGTATGCCCTGGCGCACGTCATCTTCGAGAGCGATTGATTGTACCTGCAGCGCTGCAGGCCACATATCGCTCACAGTCTCGTTCAATGTACATTCTTTCACTACACCATTCTCCGCCCCTGTCCACAACCCGCGTCGTTCCCTCCGCGCGTACATCCCTTACCAACCCGAGTGCCGATTGTCTCCCACACGGCGCTGTCCTGTGCTCGCGTGTGTGGCGGTAACCAGCAGACAGACGGATCGCCCGGTACGGTAATGCGAATAAATTGTAAAAATAAAATAAAAAACAAATCGCCAATTACGAGATTAGAGGATGAAGGCGAGAGGAAGAGGACAGGCCGGCGCGACTGGCAGCCAGGGAGGCAAGAAGGACGCTGTCAAGCAAAAGGTGCACGATGCGGTGGTCCTGGCGGCGACCACCGATTTCCACGTCCTGCGCAAGGTGTGGCACGTAGTGGGCGGTCTCGGCCTGGCGGTGGGCTACGGCGGCTGGCTCAGCCGGGCCGAGGGTTCGATCGGCCTCGGTGTGCTCTTTGCGCTCTTTGCCATCTTCGAACTGGCGCGGCAGCGCAGTGCCGCCCTCAACAACATCGGATTGAAGGTAATGGGCCCCCTGCTG
>CDFA01023045.1:0-11646 GCA_000826305.1 Acanthamoeba healyi | reverse complement strand
TCACTGTCGAGAGGCGAGGGCGTGGCCTTTGAGTTGTTCGTAGCAACACCAGAAGACGACCAGCCATGGTCCGCTCCGCATGAACGTCGGCAACGTGCCTGTATGGCCAGAGAGGGATCGCATTCGCATCAGCGTCGAGCTCTCATCGTGAAGGGGGAGATAGCGGTGGGAGGACGGAGAGGAGGGTACGTACCCTTCCACAGAGCCAACACTCCCTCTTGTCTGGTGGTTTTGAGCAAACAGTCGAATGAGTTAGCGTACAGAGTGCCCGCCATGCGGTCGCCCACGCGCTGGAGCGGCTGGTGCATGACGCGCGACTTGATGACGTCGATCGGCTGTGAGCCTAGGGACGACACCACTATAGTATCACCACGGTCAGACGATGTGAAGAGGATAAGGCGAGCACGCGTGTGGCTTGTGCGTACTGCCGCTAAAGAAGCTTGCGAGGAAGTGGGTCCCCACGCCGTCCTCTCGGGCGCAACGCGTGATCAGCACTCGCTTGGCCAAGTCGTACGTTGGAAGAGTGAGAATACCGATCATGACCGCTCTGTTTGTGCACACCGTGCATCAGGTGAGCTAGCCATCAGCGTCCACAATCGGACGCTCAGACGCACACGCACGCACACGCACAATACGATGACGGGCGTACCGCTGCGCGGTGGGTATCCACCCCTTGTACAGACCAGTGAACCCCTCCTTACGGATGATGGTGGTCACAGCAGAGGGCAGCGATTGATAGGCGCGTCGCTCCTGCATCATGCCCTCGCCCTGCATGCGCACCTTGATCAGGTCCGTCGGGCTGGCTACCGCCGCCGAAAGGCCGCCCGCAGCCGCGCCAGAGAGGACCGATACGGTCATCGATGGCTGCGCCTGCGTTGTGCGTGCGTGCGTGCCACTGCCATCAGCCACATGCATGCAGCCGTGAGGCGTGGAGGACAAGAAGAGGAACCTTGGAGCCTTTGGTGGTGGTGGTGGTGGTGGGACTGAAGCGAGCCTTGAAGGTCTCGTAGAGCGTGATCTTGAGCGTGCCGTAGATGGCCTGTCGCAGCAGGGCCGCCTCCATGCCCGAGAACACCACACGCAAGCCGCCCTGCCGCACGCCTTGTCGCACCGCCTCGCCCATCCCCAACCACTTGCCCCTTGAAGAGGACGAGGACGAGTAAGACACCACTGAGATCGCACACGCACACGCACACGCACCACCGCACACGCACAAAGAGAGGAGACTCACCCAGTGTTGTAGTGAAGCTGCTGCCTCGTCTTGGCCCAGTCTGCGAGTGACGGACAGGTCAGCAGCGCAAGGGTGAAGAGTTGAGGAGGAGCGTTGGAGCGGACAAGGAAGGCCGCGGCGTACCGAGAGGGTAGGTGAGGGCTTCGGCAGAGCACGACGCGACGCCCCCTATGAGGGCGATATTGGCCCACGAGAGGGGGCGAGGGGCGCCTATCTTGGCATGTGAAGGAAGTGGAGCTGCTGCCGTCGTCGTGCTTGTGGAGGACTGCATGCCACCACGCGCGTGTGTAGTGTACAGAACAAAGAGATGCTCGATCAAGTTGTTGTTGTTGTTGAGATGGACGCTGCGCAAGAGAGGGTGAGAGGCAAAGAGAGAGAGAGAGAGAGGAAGATGCCAAAGAGATCAAAACGGCTGGCTGGGCAGTGTCTCTGAAGTTCGAGGTGAAGGGCCCAACTGATGCCCGGGAGATAGGAGGGCAGTTGGGCTCTCCGCGCGGTGTCTCGCCGTTTGCGGCCGCGCCATTGGCCGATGCTCTCTGCATACGCCGCCTGCCTTGTCTTGCCGGCGCAACCCAAAGCAACACGACGATGAAGGCAACAACACGAAGCAACATCTTCGCGTGTACCTTACCTACCACCAGCAACAGCCTATTGGGGTTACACCCACCAGAGTGCGCAACCATGGTTGGTGTGGCAGATGAAGGAGATGGATGATGAGCCAGGCATGCAGGTGGGTGGTCAATCAAAAACTTTCGGCTGACAAAAACGTGCGTGTGTGCGTGCGGGGATGGCGTGGGGGGAATCCGTGATGATGGGCGAGAGGCTCTTGCTCTTACCACCAGCCCGGGGAGAACCACGCTCTTCTACCTCCTGCTCATCCTCTTTCGCTGCTTCTTCTACTATTACTACGAACCCACTTGCTCTTTCGATCGTCTTGAACGTGAAGTTTGTTTGTGCATGTGCATGTGTGGTCGTCTCGTCCCTTCACTGATTCTTCTTTGGTGCCTTCTTGGCGTTCTGCTGCAAACACGCACACAACGTCGATGGGATCATCACGAGTGGCACATGGTTAGGCCTCACTTGCTCACTGAAGGTGAAGGGGTTCGGGATGAGGTACCTGGCTAGGCTCGTGCTTCACGCCCTCGTTCGCTGCCTTGGTGGCGGCAGCCAACTCGGCGGCCTCCTTCTCTCGGATATCGTCGAGCGCCTGCAGGTTTTGAGACGTGATCGATCGCCACATGATCTTCGCGATGATGGAGAACCACCAGGTCTGCAGACATTGCGCGCACAGAGTCAGCGTTGTAAGCATGCGCCAGGGATAGCGCTCATGGGCGTTTTGTAAGTGTGAATGTGCACGCGTGCAAATCGCAACAACGTACGTTGAGACAGAGGAGGATGAATAGAAGGATGTTGAAGGGAGCCCAGCCGTGGGCGTTGTCATAGCCCGAGGCAACGAACGCGTCGATGGCCGTCGTTCGCATGACCACGAACGGGAAGTAGACCAGTCGGAGGAAGAACCTGAGGAGCGAGCCAAGCGCAACGAGGGACGCGTCAGGCAAAGTCCAGCACCTTGCACAGACGAAGACAAAGCATGGTGGTGTGGAGAGTTATATACCAGGACACGGGGATCATGCCGAAGCCGATGTAGTACACGGCCGCGGGGTAATCAACCTTGCCACCAGACTTGACGATCTTGAGGATCTTGGCCGAGTACAAGAAGGTGTCGCACACGTCCATGCTGAACATCACCAGCATGCCGATGCGGAAGTACCTGGAACCCAACGCGCGAGTGTGTCAGCACAAGAATGCGTGCGTGTGCGTGGATCCCGTGTGAGCAAGAGGGAGGGAGGGAGTGTATGTACCCGACGACAAAGGCACCGTAGAGGAGGGACAGCGTCACGACGTGGTGCACGATCATGATGGCAAAGTCGCTCTTCTTCGTGTCGAGGAAGAAGTGAGTGTAGACTCCGTGCAGGTACCACCCGATCTGCAGCGAGTAGTAGAAGCTGATCTCGGGCCTGCATAGCGCGTTGTGAACGTCAGCACGCGCGCGTCTGTGACGCTAGCTTGCAGGTGCCAACCACCAGCTCATGTGCGGTGGCTCTGCTGCAAAAGCTTGTCGCGAGATTGTGTGGCACGTACTCGTTGGCCTGGCGAGGGAAATTGTCGAGGAAGCAGATGATGGGATTCCAGAACCAGTCCTGCTTCACCAGGAACGCGGCATTGTAGGCCCAGCCCCACGTGTAGAAGCCCACCTGCATGATGGCTTCCTCCAGCTTTGTGTAGTTCGAGGCCTTGAGGTTGAGCGGCTTGCCCAGAGGCTGGAGAGCCATGGGTGCACCCACAAAGATGAATTAAAATCATCGATGAAAATGCGCTGCGGGATTCTGCAGAACGATTTGCGAGATTATGGCCGCGATTGGCGATGTGCGTGCATGTCACGCACCTTGACCACCCAACGAGCCACCGCGAGCCGCAGGAAGGTGAAGAAGACGGCGAAGCCGACCATCCGAAGGTAGAACGCCGAATCGCCGGTCCACGATTCGCGATGGACCATCGTGTAGTAGCCATGGGGCACGGCGCGTCCGGCAAAGATCTCGACCGTGGGGAACACGTGCAGCGAAGTAGACATGCTGGGGTCGTTTGGGGGGCTGTAAAGATATAAGTGTATATGGACTACTACCAGAGAGGCGCACGCCTTCGGGTGAGTGGACGCAGGGCAGCGGCAGAGGCTGGAGAGGGAGAGAAAGTGGCGATTCGAACTACACTTGACGAGAGCGCAATCGAATGGAAAGCGAAATCCCCCCTCGTTATGAAGTGTCGTTCCTCTTCTCGGGCCAAAATTTATGTCGACCAGTCAATTGCGCACACCGATGCAAACTCCCGAAGTCCGAATACCAACCACGGCTTGCGGGCGATGCACGTCGCACCGGTGCCCCTAACACCCAGCTGGGTCACCACACCCAGCTGATGACTCTTGCCATCCACGGGTGCACCCATCCCAGCCTCTCCAGCTCTCGCTAGAGCTGGCGTGATACATGCTCGGTCGGAATAGTGATCATGCACAGGCCGGCTGATGGCACTGTGCACTGATTGAGGCTCAAACCCACACTCGAATGCGCACACGTATGCTGAAGGGGGCGGAGCTAGGCGGACAAGAGGAAGGCTGTATTGGGCACGGCCGGGAGGGCGTGCAGCCAAGAGGCAGCGGTGAGCGCGAGGGCGGAGGCGATGGGGATGAGGAAGTTGTCGTCGGTGGGGAAGGGGCGCGGGCGATGCGCGGGCGTGAGCAGCTCGGTGAGGCCGGGGACGAGGGCGCCGATGGCCGTCACCACCAGGCGCTCGTGGTGCGTGGGCGCGACGTAGACCAGGTCTAGGCCGTACCAGGTCATCAGCCCGCACACGAGGCCGCCCATGAGCGCGCCACACAGCGACTTGCCGTTCTTCAAGCTCCACGGCCCACGGCCACACAAGATCCTGCTCGAGGGCAACATGACCCGGGGGGGGGAGGTGAGATTTTAGAAGATGAAGGGCAACTAGCTTCAGATTCGAGTGAGCAACACAGCAGCGTACCCTGCGGCAGAGGCGACGGGGTCGCCGCAGCTGAGGTAGGCCAGCGAGAGGACGGCGATGGGCTTGGGGAAGAGCAGAACGACCGCAAATGCGCCCATGAAGAAGTAAAACGAGCCCGAGAGGCCGCTCGCCTCGTGACTGCGCAGCAGGGGGCCCATTACCTTCAATCCGATGTTGTTGAGGGCGGCACTGCGCTGCCGCGCCAGTTCGAAGATGGCAAAGAGCGCAAAGAGCACACCGAGGCCGATCGAACCCTCGGCCCGGCTGAGCCAGCCGCCGTAGCCCACCGCCAGGCCGAGACCGCCCACTACGTGCCACACCTTGCGCAGGACGTGGAAATCGGTGGTCGCCGCCAGGACCACCGCATCGTGCACCTTTTGCTTGACAGCGTCCTTCTTGCCTCCCTGGCTGCCAGTCGCGCCGGCCTGTCCTCTTCCTCTCGCCTTCATCCTCTAATCTCGTAATTGGCGATTTGTTTTTTATTTTATTTTTACAATTTATTCGCATTACCGTACCGGGCGATCCGTCTGTCTGCTGGTTACCGCCACACACGCGAGCACAGGACAGCGCCGTGTGGGAGACAATCGGCACTCGGGTTGGTAAGGGATGTACGCGCGGAGGGAACGACGCGGGTTGTGGACAGGGGCGGAGAATGGTGTAGTGAAAGAATGTACATTGAACGAGACTGTGAGCGATATGTGGCCTGCAGCGCTGCAGGTACAATCAATCGCTCTCGAAGATGACGTGCGCCAGGGCATACGAGTGTTCATGAGAGATGGCCAAGTGCGTTCGCGTGATGCCGAGTTCTCCGGCGAGCTTCCTAGTCCTGCCCTCCAGCACAAGAACCGGTCTTCCTGTACCACACCCACACAGCAACGACGACAATCGCTCACGGTTGAGCACGTGAGCTGAGCACAGAGAGTGAGGCAGTGGCAACAGGCTCATCTGCTCGTGGTACCTGATGGCTCATTGGCAACCCTCATCTCGGTGAACAGGACCTCGCCTCTGCCGCGACCGAACGCCTTGAAAGCCGCCTCCTTTGCAGCCCACCTGCTGGTGCCAAATTCAATCCAAGATTTGATTAGAGAGCGGCAGATGTCGAGCGGACCGTGTGCTTTGCCTTGCACATGGGGGAAGCTCGAGGAGAGGAGGAGGGAACGACCTGGAGGCGAGGTAGAGGACGGCAGGCTGCGCCGGACGTGAGCGGAGGTGAAACGCCGCGACCTCGTCAGCGTGGAGCACCTTACGCAACAGTCGTGGACCCCAGCGCCCCAGCGCGGCCTCCATGCGGGGCACATGCAGCAGATCGCACCCGAGCCCGAGCACTCCCATGGCCAGTGCCCTTGTGCGTGCAAACTAAACTTTTATTGTTTCTACTCTTTTTTTAAACCTCAACCAAATGCAAACGAAAATTTGGAAAAACAACCATAATAAATAAACGAAAAGAAAACAATAATCTAAAGTCGATCGAAGCGCAGTGCATGAGACGAGCGATTGGAGTAGGCCGTAGATTGGACGTACTGAGTCGCCAGCTGCAGATCTATCCGACATCCGCAGCACCAGCAACATCGCACTCATTCGCTGTTCCCACTTCGTCCACAACCACACTCAGAGCAGCGCATAGACAGCTGTCTTCTTCCTCGAGCACACGAATGGCATCTGAAGGCGACAAGCCCGGCGCCACCCCCGCTGCCTTGAAGGTGGATCCCAAGGACACCATCTTCGCCAAGATCGTGGACGGCACCATCCCGGCCAAGAAGGTATTCGAGGACGACACCACGATCGCCTTCCACGACATCTCGCCCCAAGCGCCCACCCACATTCTCATCATCCCCAAGAAGCCCATCGGCGGTACGTGCGCGCCTCTCACTTCGCTCCACACACACACAGCTCGTTCGTATGTGTGAGCGATCCACAGATCTGCTCGTGTCGTGTACTCACAGTAAACCCTCTCCGTGCGCCTGTGCTGTGCAGGGATTGGAGATGTGAAGCAGGAGGAGGAGACGCTGGTGGGTCACCTCATGTTCGTGGCGACCCAGGTGGCCCGCGAGCAGGGCCTGGGTGACGACGGCTACAGGCTGGTCATCAACGAGGGCCCCAACGGCCAGCAGTCGGTCAGGTGGCTCCACATCCACCTCCTCGGCGGCCGCAAGCTCACCTGGCCTCCCGGCTAACGTCTCAGCACGATAATCACTGCCGCATCTCCTACACCTCGGCTGTAAGCTTGTGATGTCTGACAGCCCTCGGGCAGAGCAGAGAACGCGCATACGTTCACGCACGCACGAAGTGGCACATCTCTCGCTTGAGCCATTGTGAGTTCGTCATGCGTCTTCATGGTCTCTGTTTGGTGCTGGAGTTGGAGGAGTGCCGCTCGATGGCGTCAAAGAGGCCCAGCGCGCAGGGCTGGGAGGCGACGGCGATGGCGTCGGACGATGCCGCGCCAAAGGTCTCGATCAAGGCCTTGGCCGTGGTGGGCCCGATGGCGGCCAGGCGCGGTCCGTAACTTACTCCCTCACCTTCCCTCTCTTCCTCTTCATCCCCTACTCGTACGTCGCCGTGCGGCTTGTGCAGCTCCTCGTGGATGGCCTTCACGCCAGAGGGACTGAAGAAGCACATCCAATCGACTTGCCGTTGCCCTTGGCCGCCGCCGTGGCGCCTTCCAAAGGCCAGATCGGACGGCAGAGAGGGACTGGCGAGCGTCTCGTACACCTCGAGCTCTTCGAACGCGATGTCAGCCTGCGCGCATCAGTGAGCTCATGTGGACTGCGAGCGACCGAGTGAACAAGAGAGTGATGAAGAGGAGGCAACACAGCACCTCCTTGAGCGCTGTGGGGAGCTCGTCCCGGCGGATGTTGCCGCAGAGGTAGAGGAGAGGCAGTCGGTCATGTCCCAGCGCCTCCATCTCCTTGATGATCACCACGGCCAACTGCTGTCCGTTCTCTGCCGTAAGCGCCGATGGTGGTCTGCCAAGGAAGAAGCGAGCACGCGCAACACCAAGTGAGCGGATAGAGACTCGCTCCACATGAGGTTTGTGCTGGAGTGGAAGAAGACGAACGAGAGCGTCGAGTCGCCGCTGAGAGCCGAGCGGAAGGTGGCCTCGAGCTTCTCCGACGTCTGCGGACCCACGCCAAAGAGCTTCTTCTTCCCCTCGACCCACGCCCTGAGCACGTCTGACGTCACGCCGCAGTCATCCACGGCCTGCGGTGTGGTGTGTCGTGTTGTGAGTGCGAAGTGGCGTGCGACATTTACCGAGGCTGTTGGCTGGCGTACATGCACAGCCTGCTGGCTGGTGACCACGAGACCGCTGTAGCGCTCAACCGCTTCAAGGCACTCCTTGAGCTTCTCCCTGCCGTCCTTGCCTGGACGGAAGGACAGCACCGGCACAAACCGCACGTCGTAGCCTCGCTGCACCCCCTCCTACACGGCGTGGTGCATGCGTGTGTGAGTAAGGGTCACGTGTATCCTGTAACCACCACCGAAGATAGTAGTACCTGGTAGTAGAGATCACTGGCAAGAGGCTCACAGGCTGCCTTGAACAGCACCGCTGTGCCCCTGCCTCCTGTGCTCTTGTCCATGCTGCGTAAAAAATGTTTGGGAAATTGAATTTTCTTCCATGGGGAGCTCCAAACCGGGAAATATGGGGCCATGGTTGGAACAACTATCGCGACCTAGTGATGGCAAAAGAAGAGCTTTTTAACACCGCCATAGGCATAACACGAGTCCTACAGCCTGAGGAAAGCTACCAACTTTGTGCACACATACACACAGACACATACAATGGCGCAAACACACGACACCTTCCCGGGTGTTACTCATTGGCGACTCGGGAGTGGGCAAGAGTTGCCTGCTCTTACGCTTCGCGGAGGACTCCTACAACACCACCTTCCCCACAGCCGGTATCGACTTCAAGTGCCGCTACACCGACATTCAGGGAAGGGTCGTCAAGCTGCAGATCTGGGACAGCGCAGGTACCACCTTCGCCAACACCAACACCATCCTCTCACCACAGCACTCGCGCGCTGTTACTGTTTATGGTCCCTCTCGCCTCCGTCCTGATCTGATCTGATCATTCGGTCATTCAATGAACATTGCAGGACAAGAGAAGTTCAGATCGATGGTGGCGAGCTACTACCACGGCGCGCACGGCATCATCTTGGCCTACGACACCACCAACCGGTCCACGTTTGACAACCTCGGCCACTGGCTGCAGGAGGTGAAGAAATATGCGCGCAGGTCGTGCCCCGTGGTCCTGGTGGGCACCAAGACCGACCTCAAGGACCACCGAGCAGTGTCCGAGGAGGCCGTACGCGAGTTCGCCGAGAGGTACTGCGGCGGTGCCAACAGCCGGGTGGAGACGTCGGCCAAGACCAACGACGGCGTCGATCAAGCCTTCCAGCTCCTCGCCGAGCAGATCTTCCTGCAGACGGTCACCACCACCGATGAATCTGATCCGTCAAGGGAGGGTCTTCCACAGTCGCTGCGCGGCGACGCTCTCACCCTCAACCGCGACCCATGCTCATGTTGAGCGAGCGGGCAATGTTGCTGACGTGGCCAATTATAAAATCAAGAAATGTATTTTCTTATTCTTTTCTTGAAAATATAGAAACTGAAGATGGAGGCGGAGGGAGGAAGCAAAGGGCCGTCGCGGCGGCGAGCGAAGGGGAGGGCGGCTGCAGGCGTCACTGATGCACCGTCCGACACCACGCACGTTGCACGCGCAGCAGACGCCGCACAACGCAAGAGCGGTAGGAAGAGCACGAGCAGTGCCAAAGGAGACTCCGGCGCCGCGAACGCCGGTGGGGTGGGCGCTGTGGTGTTGACCGCCCTCGTTCTGCTGGCGCTTGCTGCTGCCGGTTGGTATGTGTGGAACATGAAGGCTCCGTTCCCACGACACGAGCGCCACACGCAAGCCGCTGCCGCGCCAACGGCGGAGCCGAGAGCCAAGGTCAGCGCGAGCGCGAGCGAGACAGACGCTGCGGCTGTCGAAGACGAGCCGCCTCACGTGTGGTGGTTTGGTCCCATCTTCAGTGGCGGGGGTACGACACGATCTCGTGACACACAGCAGGATGAGCTGGGGGAGTGCAGGGGCTGACTGTGCACCGTGTGCTTACCGCGCATGCAGGCTACAGCAGCGAAGCCATCAGCTTCGTGCTCGAGCTGAGCAAGCACACGTCCGTCCGGATCTCTCAGGTACGCTTGAGTTCTACGATCGTACCAAGATTGCTCTTTGGCCTTGCCTTCTACCATAGCACGTGCTGATCCTCGCTCGACGCAGCACGGCGACAGTGTGGGGTGGAGCTTCGTGCAAGGCCTTCCTGACGATGTCAGAGACCGACTGCAGGTGCGAACCGTGTGTGGCCTCCTTGTTTTTGCATTAGAGCCTTAACTCTGATGCATCCGCAACAGGCCCTCATGTACACAACGCTGGACTACGACAAGACTGTGGTAGTGTGTCACAGCGAGGCCGGGGCCTGGAACCCTCCGCTCTACCAGACCTCGATCTGTCCGCCCGCGGGTGCGCGCTACGTCGTCGGTCGGACCATGGTGCGTTCGTCCCCTGGCACAGATTGCACCACCACACGCACCCTAACACTGGTATCAATGCATAGTTCGAGACAGATCGTATCCCGTCCGGCTGGGCCGAGCGCTGCAATCGCGGTGCGTCCCTCTCCTTCCCTCACTGACGAGAGCCGAGAGCGTCGCACTGATCAACAGACTCTGTCTGACACTCTCTTCGTGCACCATCATAGACATGATGTCCGAGATCTGGGTGCCCACCGACTTCCACGTGTTGTCCTTTGCCAACAGCGGCGTCAACCCCGACAAGCTGATGGTGATGCCCGAGTCGGTGGACGTGTACTCGTTCGATCCCGACGTGACGGTGCCGCTCGACCACCTGCCGGGATATCCCGAGACGCAGGACCACTTCAAGTTCCTCTCTGTCTTCAAGTGGGAGGCTAGGAAGGGGTGGGACATCCTCGCGCGGGCCTTCTACGAAGAGTTCACCAAGCAGGAGAACGTCACGCTCTACCTGCTCACAAACGCGTTCCATCCTGAGAAAGGTGCGACACGCACACGACTTCAGACTCTGCTCACTCACTCACTCACGCATGCGTGGCAGGGCTTAACTTCACTGACGAGGTGAGAAAGATCGGCGTCGAGGTGTGCGAGGCTGCGGGGAGGACGATCAACTCGCTCCCTCGGCTGATCATGATCGATACGCATATCCCTCAGACCGACCTGCCGCGACTCTACAAGTCCATGCAAGCCTTTGTGCTTCCCACGCGCGGTGAAGGATGGGTACGATGTCCCAACATGATCAAACCACGGGCAGGGGAGTCCACTGCAGCAAAACTGATCACATGGCCTTGTCCCATCACACTCCAGGGTCGCCCTCTAGCCGAGGCCATGAGCATGGGGCTGCCGGTACGACCATTCATTACGTCGAATTGCTAACGTTGTTCACAGCTCATTCGCTTCGTTGCCACCAGACCATCGCTACGGCCTGGTCCGGGCCAACGCAGTTCATGAACGAGACCAACTCCTATCCACTCCCCATCGATGGCCTCACCACAATCACGCAAGGGCCGTGGAAGGGCCACCAATGTACGTGCATTGGTGCCTTTGTCGCGCGTCCTAGATGATCCATCTCATCACGCCGCCTCCACACGTGTCCAGGGGCTGAGCCGAGCCGGTCCGAGCTGCGTCGGCTGATGCGCGAGGTGGTGAGCAATCCTGAGGCCGCGCGCCAACGCGGCGCCAACGCTCGAGCCGACGCGCTTCATCGCTGGAGCCCCGAGGCCGTGGGTCGCCTCGCCCTCCTCCGGCTTGCCCACATCTTG
>CDFA01023041.1:0-57829 GCA_000826305.1 Acanthamoeba healyi | reverse complement strand
GGGGGGGGAGACGAATGTACCTGATAGCCGCCGTGTCCGCCGCCGCACCAGTTGCCATACCAGCCCATGTTGTATCTGCACCAAACCGCGGCACGGACATCAGTAAAGGATTTAAACAATGATTTTAAAAGAATAAATCAATAACTAATTAATGAATTGGGGAACTGTACTTGGCGGAGAGAGCTTCGGCGCGCGCGAGTTGGTCGATCGCTACGGCTGCGGAGACGGGCTTGGGAGAATGCCGTGGCTGGCCATGCGCTGCTCCCGACATGAGGAGGATGCCGGCGAGCATCATCAAAATGAAACATCCAAAGGTCGCGCGCTGCATCTTCGGGCTTTGTGGCGGCACAAGGGTGTGTGGGAGGTGCTCTGAACTTTGATTGGTTTGGGGAATAGAGAGATTGGCGAGAGCTGGTCGTGCTGTCGTGTTTGTGGGCTTGCAGAAGTGGTGTCGGCACGTTCTTCCCTCCTCCAACGATAAAATTAAATGATACGTAGATCGAAATTTCATTAAAAGATATCTTTGGCATCTGGCGAAGGCGAATGCTCCTTCTGTTCCACGTGCCATCAACTTGAGCAAGATCATGATCATCCACTCCTTCAAGCGCAACACAAAAACGCGAATTTGCATTCTGATTAACCACCCATCTTTCTGTAACAAGGGTAAGGGCCAGCCTGCCTGGTTAATGTACAACCATTGCTCACAATGCACCTTGTTGGACACATGAGGCATCAGGGACCTGGCCAGGGAAGAAGGCCCAACATCCCATATGTGCGAAATTGCATACATTGAGCAGCGAAATGTCAGCGTTTTTGTGCAGTGCCATTGGTTTATGCAAAAGCTATCTTGGCCTTTCTTTTTATAATTTATTTTCGTTTTTGCTCGAGCCCGCGCAGATGAAGGCCGCGCAGCGGTACCTCTCCTTTCCCGCCCTCTTCGATCTTGCTCCGCGCAGCTCACAAAAAGACCCGGCGTGGTAGTTCGCAACTGGCCACCAAGGTGGCTTGCCATGCCGGAAGTTCCGGCAGCCTCCGCTCCGCGTCCGTCCTTCGCCGGGCCGCGCACTCGTCGCCGGTGGTGAAGCACGACGTGGTGGTGGTTGGCGGCGGCACCGCCGGCCTCTCCGTGAGCCACCAGCTGCGACGCGCCATGAAAAACCTGGACGTCGCCATCGTGGAGCCCTCTTCGAAGCACTACTACCAGCCCGGCTGGACCATGGTCGGTGGTGGCATTTTCAACAAACGAGACACTGAGCGGTGCGGCTTCATTTCTTTGTCTCATCTTTCGTGCTGACCTCACTTATCGCTTGCTTACCCTCTGGACAGGGACGAGGCAGACCTCATCCCCAGCGGTGCCAAGTGGATAAAGTCGGCTGTGACTCAGTTCGTGCCTGAGGAGAACGCTGTGGTGACCAGTGATGGTCACACCGTGCACTACAAGTACCTCGTGGTGTGCCCGGGCATCCAGATCAACTGGGACAACGTACTTAGCTCTCTCTCTCTCTCTCTCTTCACGTCTCTTTGCGGCAAACCGAGCGCCGTGCCATTCCACATGTGTTCGAGGTGAGGAATTGAGCACTCCTCCAAACACACGTTTAGGTCAAGGGTCTCCGAGATGCGCTGGGCAAGAAGGGCGTGTCCTCCAACTACAGCTACGAGTACGCCGATAAGACCTGGGTATGCACTATCCAGCACACAGCGGAAGCCCAATCGGCCTTGCTTCTCATCTCCGCGGTTCGGTGCGAAAATGCCATTAGGAGTTCATCAAGCACTTCAACAAAGGCAAGGCGATCTTCACTCACCCTGCTACGCCAATCAAGTGTGGCGGCGCACCGCAGAAGGTGCAGCCCCTTCCGTCATCTCTTTCTCTGGTTTGCAACGTCTTACAAGTCCACCTGCAGGTCATGTATCTGGCCGAGGACCACTGGAAGAAGCGAGGAGTCGATGTTGACATCTCCTTTTACACCGGCGGGCCTGCCATCTTTGCCTCTCCCTACTACGGCAAAGTCCTCACCAAGGTGACGTTGCCACTCGAGGAACACGAGCTGTGAATGTACTAACGTCGTGCACCCCCGCTCGCTCAGATATGCCAGGAGAGGGGCATCCACACGCACTTCAAGCACGACCTGGTCGAGGTGAGGTCTGGCAACCACGAGGCCGTTTTCAAGGATCTCAACACGCAGGAGCTCGTGGTGCGTTGCTTGAGACTTTCACACGCACGCCAGCCTTGTGCTCATGACGTTGAATTGCAACCGCTGACGTTGGTGGCGTCCTCATCAAGACGGTCCCATACAACTTCATGCACGTGACTCCGCCGATGGGCCCGCCCAACTTCGTGAAGAGCAGCCCGCTTGCTGATGCTGGTGGTTGGGTAGATGTGGACAAGCATACACTTAGGTGCGCCTCCCGCATGGAGTCTTCGTGATCTCGTTGGGCCTCTAACTGATCGGGTCTGCTCACGACCAACAGACACAAGAAGTACGCCAACGTGTTTGGTCTTGGTGACGCCTCGAACCTGCCCACGTCCAAGACCGCGGCGGCCGTGAGCTCGCAGGCGGCGGTGGCCACGGCCAACCTGCTTGCCTCCATCCGTGACCCCAATGCTGCACTCCCCGAGAGCTACTCTGGCTACACTTCTTGCCCGCTCGTCACCGGCTACGGTGCTTCCCCTCTTCCTCCTGCTGGAGTGCAAGCCAAGTGCGAATCATGTTCTCACACCTGCACGTTGCGTGTGCGCTGTGCGCAGGCAAGCTGGTGCTCGCCGAGTTTGACTACTCCCTACAGCCCTGCGAAACGGTACCATTACGCATACACACACACACGCACACAGTGTTCTGGCATAGCGTGTTTTGTTGAGAGGTGATGTCGCTCGAGTTGATCAAGATTGTGTGTGCTCGATGATGCAGTTCCCTGTGGACCAGTCCAAGGAGCGCGCGTCGATGTACTACCTGAAGAAGGACGTGCTGCCGCCCATGTACTGGCATGGACTCATCAAGGGCAACTGGAAGGGACCAGGCCACCACTCCGCCACCCGCATCCTCCAAGGCCTGAGCAACAAGCAGCAGAAACAAACGCAGTAGCGTGGTCATGAAGTGTAGCTGCAAAGGGACAACGCGTTGCAGCGAACTGACTGCAGTCAGCAGAAGGAAGAAAAGAACAAAACAAGTGGAGAGAGAAGGGGGTAAGATAAAGAGGCTGTGTTCATGCCCACGCTCGCCAATCAGTACTCCTGCGTCACCTCCACAGGCTCGTTGAACGACATTGGCGCGCGAGGGATAAGAACCGAGTGGATGTTGGGCAGAATGCCGCCACCTAACACCACACCGTTCCACCGCGCAGAGAACATCAGCAAAGAAAGAGGCCACACCAACGTTTGCAGAATAGGGAGCGTACCAACAATCACGACGTTCTTCAGTAGCTTGTTGAGCTCCTCGTCGTTGCGAACGGCCAGCTGGATATGCCTCGGGTTGATGCGCACCATCTTGTTGTCGCGTGATGCGTTACCCGCCAGCTCTGGGCCATGCAGAGGGCACGTAAGCCTTGGATGACATCGGGAGAGCTGAAGGACCAGCAACACGTTGTACGTACCGAGTATCTCCGCGGTGAGGTACTCTGCCATCAAGAAGTGCCGCCAGGCAGTACAGTGGTGAGCACACACGCTAAGGGCAACAGTTGTGAGGAGGGGAGCGAGCCACAGGTGCACATACCCAGCACAGCGGCGAGGTAGACCGGAGCGCCTGTAAGGAAGGGCGGAGAGGAGAGATGTAATGTCAATGAGCACGTGGCTGCGAAATGGACTGGGCACGAGAGCTCTACGGCTGCGTACCCTTGCCGACTCTGAGCTTGGTCTTCTTCTGAAGGTAGGTGTGAAGGAAGCCGACGGGGAACTGCAACCTGTCGTATTACGATGGAAGAGCTCAGCGACGTGGCGTCATCCAAACGCACCTGATGGAGGAGTTCATGTTCGGTCGCACGTACCCAGCACGGGTGCTCTTGCTCTCCCTCTTGCCCCCCGACGCCCCCATGCTGAACTTGGTCACAGCCTTGGTGCCCTCCGACACGGCGTGCTGGTGAAGGTTTCCATTACCATCAGGCCCAGAGCAGCCACCACAGCCCCTCCCTCCACGCTGGTAGCGGGGCACGAGGGCATACCTTGCACAGCTCGCCAGGAATGACTAGACGCACAGACGTTTGGACCTCCCTGCTCGTGAGGGACGTCTTGCCACTCATCTCGACGAGATTAGCAGCTTCCTGAGCACGCACAAAAGAACAATGAACGCAAAGATGTAAGAGGAAGCAAGAGGTTGGATTGAACGCGGTATTAGTAGCTAATTAGTGGGGGGGGGGTTGTCACGCACTGCCTGAATGCGATTCGCCATATCGTGCACGAACGAGTTCATGACCGCCATGGCCTTGTTGGAGATGCCCGTGTCGGGGTGCACCTGCTTGAGCACCTTGTAGATGTAGACCTTGAAGTTCTTTTCATTGATCGTGCGCGGCCTCGTTTTCCTACCCATCCTTCTTCTTGTGGCGAGGGTACGTCCTCTTCTGCACGCGGTGTCTTGGGCGAAATGGTCTCTCAATCTTGCACACAAAAGTTTTCGCGCGCAAACAAAATTACTTTTCCTGTAATTTTTTTTCACGGGAGAATGATCGAATTGTAAAATTTGTGGTAGCTGCCCTTTACGCGCGAGGAGGACCGAGAAGGGGGTCGGCGAGAAGGAGCGGCCCGCCCTCGCGTGAGGCCATCATGGCGGCTGTCTTCTTCCAGTCTTCGGCTACCTTCTCGGGCGCCATTCTGTGTGAGTGGGATGGTGGTGAGCTGGATGATACCTTGGGCTGCTGTGCGTGTGACTGTGTTGGGGGAGACGTACGCGTCAGGACGGAAGTTGAAGAGGAGCGCGCGAAGCTGAGTGCCAGAGAGATCGACGAACTGCCGTCGCACGGCCTGGGGCTTTGCGAACACGGCCTTGTCCGCGACCAACAATGTAGCCGCTTCAATGATGTGTTGCAGCTGATCCCTGCAGTTGTGCCAATGGAGAGAGAATGAAAGCGAGAGCGCGTTAGCGAGTTCAACAGGCGCAGGGTCTGGCCAGGAGAAGATCGTACTCTATCTCCTCGGGATGAGAGAAGACAAAGGGATCCTGGTCGCTCTTGTAAAGCCAGGAGGTGAGACGCGCGAGACCCCACTTCATCTGGACAGAGCGAAGGCGCGGTTGTGAGTTCATCATATTGACTGTGGGCGATTGCACTTGGAGTGATCTCGTCAACGTGTGCGTACCTTGAATCCATTGGAACAGGTACAGAGCTCGGGCCGTTTGAGGACAACATTGAGGAGCACGACGTTGAGGGAGTAGAACACCAGTGACGCGAACTGCTGCATGATCGCCGGGAACACGCTGTGGCCTGTGGCGAGGAGAGAAGTAAGCTACGCCGTAGTGAAGCCGACCAGAGGGACATATACCACTGAGCTGGGCGAACACGGTGTCAAGGTGGCTAGTGATGTCTTGCTCTGTGGGCGGCAGCCTGTCGCTTCCGCCGCCACTCATCTCCGCCGGTGAAGGCAGGTCTGGAGGATGCACAAGCGGGAGGTGTTGACGTTAGGCGCTGATGAGAAGCAGAGATACAACGGCGAGAGGAGATCATACGCTGTACTCGGGGGCCACCGGCCTTGGGCGGAGCGATAGAAGAGCCCGGGTTCGGGTGGCTGAGAATGGCGGGAATGAGTAGAGGTGCAATGGCGTCCACGACCTTTGCGTGCATCTCGATGAAGATGCGCTCGGTCACGAAGTAAAGGCGGCGAAGGAACGAGGACAAGAGGCTCTCCCCAGTAGCGGACCGCCGGAGCTCGACCCGAAGCTTCTTCGGGGGCGCGGTGGGAGGATCTTCCCTCCTACGGCCCTTGTCCTCATCGTCACTCACATCGGGCGAAAAGCCAGGTGGTCCACCTCGGCCGCGGCCACCCTCGCTGGGTCTTCGCGACTCGTCCCAGCCGGGAGGTCCTCCCCTGCCCCTTCCACCGTCGGCTGGGCCGGGACCGTAGTCGGGTCCACCGTTGCGGCCTTCTCCTCGGCCGCCGCCTGGGCTGTCCCACGTCGGTGGTCCACCGCCACGGCCTGGTGCCGCCATGCCTCCACGGCCAGGTCCTGCACCAGGCGGGGGCCCAGCAAAATCGCCTCTGCCCCCACGAGTAGGAGGACCGCCTCGCCCTCTGCTGGGACTGTCATAACCGGGTCCACCTCCACGGCCTCGCCCGTCGGGCGGATATCCACGGCCGCGTCCGCCATCCGGGGGCCCGCCAGGGCCCATGGGACCGCCGCGCCCTCGACCGCCACCCTCGCCGCTGCCCGCAGAGGCCAGTCGTCGGTCGATGTCGACCTCGGCCGAAGCTGAAGCCTCCTTCATGGCCGCACTCTTGCGCTTTTCCTCGATCTCTCGAGCCCGACGATCGTCGATGGAGCTGATGCCATCCTCACGCATGGCCGCGCAAGCCTCGAGTAAGTCCTCGTCGACTCGGAACGGTTCTATCTTCTCTTTGTCCAGAATGATGCTCTGGATCAGCGTCGACACCAACGAGAGGTAGTAGGCCTGGTGCTCCGTGTTGCCCATACAGCGCTGGGTGATGGATGGTGAAAGAGCAACACGTTGTAAGTAACTGCGCACACCAGACCTTGAGACAGCCGGCTGTAGTACCTCGAGCGTCGCTTCCAGGGCGTCAATGACGTGATTGAGGAGATGCTGATCTGTATGATCCTTGTCGAAGAGGCCGTTCTTCTCCAGGAACCAAAAGAGGTCCTGTGCCACGTCAATAGCGTCGCCACCATCGCCGGGTTCTCGCTCATCCTGAGGCAAGAAGACATAGATAGAACGGCGTAAGAAAAATAACGTCATGGATGGGTTACTACAGGCGAGGAGATACTGTACATCACTGTCCTCTTGGTCAGCGTTTCCTCGTCCCTGGTCCTTCCTGCGAACCTCTACAGCCAGGATCGTCTTCTCCACAACATCCATCTTCTCCAGACGCTGCTTGAGCACATCTGAAAGGGTGAAATAGGCGATATGAGCATTGCCGTACTGCAGTCTGCCTTGCTGAGGGGGTAGGAGAGAATAAAGCCACGTGGCTGCACCTTTTTTAATCTCGAGCTTCTTGAGCGTCTTCTTGAGATCCTTGCCGTCGTTCTTGTCTTCATCTTCGTCATCGTCATCATCGTCGTCGTCGCGGCTCTTCTTCGACTTTTTCTTCTTCTTTTTGCCGTCGTCCTCTTCGCTGTCGCTGTCGCTTTCGTCGTCGCTGGTGTCCTTCTTTCCACTTTCCATTTCTTCCAGCTGTCTCTTGAGGTTCTCAACCTTGTCCTTGAGCCTGCGGATCTCCATCTCTTTCTGTGATGCACAGTGATGAGTAATCGAATGGCGCGAAGTGAGCATGTGAGATTGGCGGTTAGCAAAGCAGGGGATGTGATTCGCACCTGTTCACTCTGCTTGATGGCCTTCTTTAGGCTCTGCTTCTTGACGTTGAGCTCGACGTGCATGTCGCGCACCATCTTCTCCAACTTGGTGGTCTTTTGCTGAAGGAGATTCTCCTTGCCCACCTCTGTCTTGTCGGCTCGCTCGCGCTCATTGAGCTCCCCGGTCTTGATGGTAAGCTCCTCGCGCAGCTTTTCTACCTTGTCGCTGTGCTCCTCGACGTGATACTTGAGCCGCTGCGCTTCTTGCTCGCGCTCTTCGAGCTCCGACTTTAGCTTGTCAACTTCCTCATCTTTGTCCCGTACCTCTGCCTTGAGGTCATCCACCTCTTCCTTGAGGTCGTCGAGCTTCTTCTGCTTGGCCCGCAGCTCGTCCTGGAGCTTGTTGATCTCACCGCGCTGACCGTCGAGCGTGATGGTAAGACTGCGCTTCTCCTCCAGCACTCGATTGATCTCGCTACGGAGTGCGGCCATCTCGTTGCTCTCGGTGCCCTCACGGGAGCGCAATTCGCGCTCTCTTCGCTCACGCTCGGCACGCTCGCGGTCTGCTGCGGCCTTCAGCTCCGCCTTGTCGCGCTCAGCACGTTGGACGTCATCGCGCAGGGACTCGCTGATTCTCTTCTCCTCGCGGATTTCGCGGTCCTTGTCGTTCAGCTTCTGCGACAGCGAGTTGTTGTCCTGGAATGCAAAGGAAAAGAGTATGGCGGTTAGACCAGCAAGCATGGATAAGTTAGGGAAAGGGCGTGGACGCTTACCTCTCTTGCCTTGGAGACCTGCTGACGCATGGCCTCCAGCTGCTTTCGCTGTAGCTCAAACTCGGCCGGGTTGATAGCAGGCGTGCGTGGCGACGCGGTTGGTGAGGGTGCGCGAGACTGTGAGAGTCGTCAGTCAGAAGTGATCGTAAACGGGAAAAGGAGAGATTAGAGAGTAGTTACCTTGTCGCGAAGATCAGAGATCTCACGGTCCTTGTTCTCGAGAGCGTTACGCAGCCTGACGAGTTCGTTGGCTTGCTCATCGCTCTGCTTGCTCAGTTCCTTTGTCCTGTCACGCTCGCTCTTGGTGGCCGCCTGAATAGCCTCCTTCTCCTTCTTGTCAAGGGCTTCACGCAGGTCCCAGATCTCCTGGTTCTTGTCGGATACCATGCGCTGCAGCTCTTGAACCTTGCCCGTCGGTGCCTCCCCGTCAACTGCGAGCGCCTTCTTCTCCGCTGCCGCCTTTTCCTCCCGTAGCCGAGCGACTTCTCTGTCCTTCTCCTCCTTGAGCTTGGTCAACTCACGGCCCTTTTCGTCTTGGAGCTGAGAGATCTCTCGATCCTTCTCCTGTTTGAGCTTGGCCACTTGGCGTTCCAAGTCCTCGACCTTGTTCTGCCAGACCTTACGATCGGCCTCGGCCTCGGCTCGCAGCTTGCTCAGCTGCTCGCCTGCGTCCTTGGATGCAGCAGCAGTCTTGTCCTCGCGCATGTTCCAGATCTCCTGGTTTTTGTCGGCCAACATGCGCTCGAGGTCCTTGGCCTTGCCCTCGAGCACGCGAACGCGCTCCTCCTTCTCGCTCTGTAGCTTCTTGTTGTCGGCCGCTGCCTCGTCGAGCTTGCGTTGGAGTTCGTGTAGCTTCCGCTCCTGCTCAGCGGACGCGGCACTATCCACACCGCCGTTCGCCTTAGTTGCGACCGGACCACTGGTGGCGCTCGCACTGGTCTTCGGCTCCTCGGCTCCGTGCGACGTGCGGCTACCGAGGGCGGTGGTAGAAGCGGGCGTAGAGGGTTGAGCGGGCGACGGCTGAGTGTCCGATTTCTTCGAGCCAAGAGACTCTATTCTCGCGCCCAGAGAGCCGGTTGCAAAGATCTTGGCCTTCCTTTCCTCGGCTGCCTTGGCCTGGTCGGTTGCCGCGGGCGCTGCCGCGCCGCCGCGCTCGAACACGGCCCGAGCGCCTTCGAGTCGTCCCTTTCGGGTACCCTCTCTTTCCTCCCGCTCCTTCCTCTCCCTCTCTTCACGTTCCTTCTTCTCTTTCTCTTCACGCTCCTTCTTTTCCTTCTCTTGGCGCTCCTTCTTCTCTCTCTCCTCCTTCTCTCTCTTTTCCTCGAGTTCCTTTTTGGTCTGTTCCTCCTTGAGCTTGCGCGCCTTCTCCTGCTCCTCCCGCCGAGCGTTGTCCTCCTTCTCCTTTTTATCTCTCTCCTCCCGCTCTTGCTTCTCCTTGTCGGCGTGGCTCGGAACTGGCGATGCGACCTGCCGGGTTGGCGGCGAGTAAGGTGGCGTGACCACGCGCGACTCCGAGGGCGAGGCAGCAAACGGCGCCGGCGGGGTAGAGGTCGATGTTGGAGCTGGGGTTGGAGATGGAGCTGGGGCTGCGGCTGCGGCTTGTGCCGGCAACTGCGGCGTCGGCGTCGGCGTCGGCTGTGCAGCGGTGACCGTGGGCGTGCGCGGAGCGAACCCAGGCCGAGAGAAGGCTGGCGGCGGCGGCAGACCGATGGAACCCGCAACCGGCGCCGGACCGAGAGGTGGTCGAGTGGGGAGGGCGGCGGTCGAGCCAGATACCTTGGCCTCCTGGCTCTCGCTGATCTCCGTGACGTAGTTCTTGGGGAAGGTGCCCTTCTTACCGTCCTTTGACGTGCCCTCCCACCAGCGCTCATTCTTGCGCGTGATCTGGATGATGTCGCCGGCAGCGAACGTCAGGTCGCCCTCCTTCTCTCCCTTCCAGGCGTAGAGCGCCTTGCACAGACCGTAGACCTCCTGGCTCGCAACAGTAGGCATGGTACGGCTGTCCAGCAGCCCTGAGCCGGCTTGCTGCTTGTCCTTCTCTTCCTTGATCTTCTTCTCAGCCTCCTCTTTCTCCTTCTTCTCCTTCTCCTCTCGTTCCTTCTTCTCCTTGGCCAGACGCTCCTGTTCGTCTCTTGCTTGACGTTCTCGGTCCTCTTTCTCCTTCTCTTCCTTGATCTTCTTCTCGGCCTCCTCTTTCTCCTTCTTCTCCTTCTTTTCTTTCTCCTTCTCCATCTCCTCCGCTTCGCGCTTCTCCTGCTCGTCTTTCTTGACGTCGGCAGCCGGAATGATCACGCTTCCTCGCTTCATCTCGATCTTGCTTCCTCCCTTCTTGTCCACGAACTTGATCTTACCTTCATCGTCCATGTCGACCTCGTCGTCGTCGTCGTCGTCATCCTGCGCAGGGTATCAGGGTACCAACGATTTGTGTGTGGTAAGCCACAGAGCCACGTGGGTGGGATCAGCTGAGAAGCAAGCAGTACGTCATCAGACATGTCGGACATGTCGCTTTCCATGTCGGACTCGATCGAGGTGTCTCCTTCGGTGTCGCTAGCGTCGGTCTCCGATGCCAGATCGTAGTCATCACCCGCTCTAGAGAGGAGCAAGTGAGAACAACTCTCGCGAACGCAAGAGCACGTTAAAGGAGGAGGAGCAGTACTTGGAGACGATGGCTTTGTTGTCGATCTTGAGCCACGTAGTGTGCACTCGAGCCTGCACAAAAGATGAGTGAAGAAAGTGATGCGTGAACGTCTGGTTTTAGCGAGTACCACATGAGCAAGCTAGTCGTACAGCGAGAATGGACGGATTGGAGCTCTTCCCTGAGTTGGGCACATTGATGTTCTTGTCAGTGCCGTCCGGGGCGTACTCGCTCAGGTCAAGATCCCATTCGCAGACCTTATGAGCCGCCTTCTTGTCCGCCTGCACGTGCACCGGGGAGTGAGTGGGCCAGTGTCATCCAGTTTAGTTACGTGTGCGTGTATCGTGCCGGTATAGGGCTGCGCAAAGCCAAGACACGAGCGTGCTCATCGCAAGTCCAGAGAGGAGAGGAGAGGCGCTAACCTGGGCGTAGAGCGTCAGCTGTAGCTTCTTGCTCGTGAACTTGCCCTTGTTCTGCACGAACGTGGCCTGAATGGGGATGGCAGGCTGGTCCTCGCCCCACACGCACCGCCCTTGCGACACTTGCACCCTGCACTCAGCGTCATCAGATACCACCACAGTCGACGCGCGTGTAGGCGTTGGTTGTCGAGGAAGAGGCCCAAACGCACCGCTTTGACTCGCCTCTGTTGCTCTTCTTGGCGCCACGCTTCCACGAGAGAAAGAGGATGGAGTTGTTGTGGTCGTTCGGCAGATTGGAGACGGCCTGCGGGTGAATGTCGAATTTGGCCTTGATCGTGCGCTTCTTCCTGGTGGCGACGCTCGACGACGACGACTTTCTGCCGAGCGAGAGCGACTTTCGCTTTTCCTTCTTCTCCTTCTTGTCTTTCTTGTCCTTCTTCTCCTTGTCCTTCTCCTTGTCCTTCTCCTTATCGTCCTTGTCCTTCTTGCGCCCGAGCCTCATCATGGCGTGATCGAATTATTCGATTTTCGCTCTTTGTTGAGGCCAACGATTAATTAATCCTCAGATCGGCGTGAGGCCGTGTTTGGTTGGAGAGGCGGTGGCCGTTGTGCTTTCTACACCACCCTCCGGAAGTATTCACAAAGCCGCCCAGTTATCGATGGGCTGTGTGAGCTCAAAAGCCGGCAGTCGACTCCCCTCGGTCCACTCGGCTGCTGCAGACAGTGCCGTTCTCAGTGTCGCGACTTCTGCTTCGTGTTGATCCGGTTTTTGGCGCTTAATTTTCCCCCTTTCTTTGCTGCAAAACCGGCCGAGAAGGACAGAAACGAAAGTGAAAATGAATAAATTACGATTTTAGGTTCCGCGCACACCCAAGCATTTGCATCTCGCCGGACGGACCTGATTTTGGCAAACTGGATGGCGGACGATGCTCTCACACCGGATGACCTTCCTGTGGTACGCGCAAGTGGCTTTATTATATTATATTTAAAAAAAAAAAATCACTCGATTTCGCCAAGCAGCCTCGATGCTAATCGCGGGTCTACCAGCCTCGTCATGTGAGCCGCTTCCCGTTGCTGGAGATGCGGCGTGAGGAGGGCCGTGGCCGCTTCCTCGTGGCGGCCCAGCGCATCCCTATGGGCGAGACAGTCTGCACGTCGCAGCCGTACTGCCGGTTCGGAGCTCCCTTCTCCTTCTGCCTCCTTCCTCCCCTGCGTGTCATTGCCTCGTCGTACGTTTTCTGAGTCAGAGGTGATCACTTCGCGCTCTGCAGAGCGGTCACGTCGCTAGTGAAGAGGACGGTGTGCAGCCATTGCTACAAGGTGAGCACCAACCGACTGCCCTTCCTGTGCGCTGGCTGCAGCGAGGTGTCCTTTTGCTCGACAGAATGCCGGTACACTCCTTGCTCTCTTCGCTCTTCCCTTCATGGCCAGGCAAACAACACACTCCACTCACTTCACCTTCACGAACGCGGGCAGGGACAAGGAGATGGAGCAGCACGCGCCCTATGAGTGCAACGCCTTCAAAAGGATGACCCGAACGAGGGTACCTCACTCCCTCGAGGGTATGCTGATCATGTGTGCCGCTGTTAGCTGACCTGTACCGGCATAGGGACGAGGCGCGCTGGACCTCGATGATGTGCGCGTGATCGTTAACATGCTCAACAAACGCTACCTGGAGAAAGCGAGGAATCTGGTGGGCGCCTCGACGAGCTGCGACGAGGTCAAGGAGGATGAGGCCGGGAAGCCACCTGCCGTCGAGACCAAGTCCACCAAGGACTTAACCCCGACGGGGACGGTAGACAAGGCCGAAGAGGAATCGATCATCATCGGCGCCGATGTTACCCAAGCCCCTACAGCTGAAGCTCCCTTGGAAGAGGAGAACAAAGATGATGCGCCGGGACACGAGCGATCAGCTGCTCCGGAGGAGCTCGCGCCGGCCAGCAGCAATGCCGACTCTTCCCAACCATTGGCCGAGAGCGAGAGCGAGACAAACCCGTACGTTCGCGCTCGTTTCTCTCGTCCTGCGCGCTGTGCTGACACCAGCTTTCCTGACCCAGAGATGAGCTGCGGTTCGACGATGACGTGGATGTTCTCGTTGGAGAGCCGGAGATGCTCCCCAACAAAATAGAGAAGAAGGTGTACGAGGACATGACCGTCTTCCTCCTTCGCATCGTGGACCAGCCGCTCAAAGAGGGTCTCACGCACGACGCAATCAAGAAGCTCTTCTGCAAGAGCAGGTGAGCTCAGCTTGCCCTCACACGTTCACTCCTCCCTTCACTCACACCAGCGACTTCACATTCTCTCAAGATTCAACCGGTTCGGCAAGTGGAGCAAGAAGGGCACTGCGATGGGCTTTGGCGTGTTCCCGTGGGTCAGGTACTTCATGGCACATGCGCCACTGAGCCCTCATCCGCCGCTGGCAGCTAATATCTCGCAATCTTCTTACCCCACAGCTACTTTAACCACTCCTGCATTCCCAACCTTCGTCGCTATCAAGGGGTACGTACGCCTCTCTCTGGTCACGGAGCCTCTCGCCTCCTTGGGCGTACTGACTCGCTTTGCACTTGTGGGGGGCAGGATGACTACGGCACGCTGGAGGTGCGGGCGATTCGCGATATCGAAGCCGGAGAGGAGCTGTGCATTAGCTACACCGACCTCCACATGACCACCGCGGATCGGCGAAGCGTTCTCAAAGTACCTCTACTCCACTCTCAGACACCCCAGGTCTCAGTGTAGAGGTTTTCTCACCTCCACGTCCAGGACTACTTCGGCTTCACATGCATGTGCCAGCGCTGCACTGACACCACCGATGCCAGCGACCGAGTACGTACTTGGGCTCACTCCAGGACCTGTGCACTCCGTCGCCTGACCAGAAGGATGTGTGCGTTGGCCACCAGTTCATTGAGGAGAGATCGTGCCCCAGCCGATTCTGCCAGGAGCTCCTGTTGCCGCTGAAGGAGCACGACTGCCAGGTGCTGCACTGCCGGCACTGCGGCATCATCAATGCCAAGCATCGCCCTAAGTGATGATGCGCGGAACACGGCGCCTTCACTGCCACCCACTGCTGTTCAACTTAACAAGTTCATTCATTCACTCTTCCCCTCACGACATCTCTGCGACGACCTCGATCTCGACCTTCATCTCCTTCTCGGCAAGCTGTGCCACACCGACGCACGTCCAGATGGGCTGGTGCGACGGCATCCACTTCTTCATCTGCTCGGCCATGATGGCGAGGGCCTCTTCGTCCAACGGGACGTGGTAGGAGTTGATGCGGTACACCTGCTCCCAGCCCTTTCCGCCCGCGTCCTTGAGCGCCAGCTCCACGTTCTTGAACGCCTGCTCGATCTGCTCCCTCACCGTGTCGGGGTACACCCCCGTCTCTGGGTCCCACCCGCCTGGACACACACGACCAAGACAGAGAGAGGCCACGACATGTGAACGAAAGCCAAGACGGGAAAAGGCGAGGGGGGTGTGAAGGGAGTGTGAGTGTACCTTGGCCAGAGCACTCGATGCGGTTTCCGACGCGGACTGCCTGCGAGTAGGAATACTGGGCCCAGTTTTTCAGGCCCACGCCAGGGTACGAGAAGTACTTGAGGTGTGACATCTTTTCGTTGGTGGTGGTGTTGGTGCAGCTTTTGTTTCTTGTGTGCTTCTCTTGGCCACGAACGTCGTGTGCCACGCTTGTGTTTTGTGTTTTATTCATCCTCTCAAATTTCGCCTGAATGTAACACCTCGCTATCAGCCAGTGGCGAGTGGTCCTGCGCTGCGTATGTTGTTTGAAACACCCAACATGTACTCTCACGCAGCACGCAGAGGAGTAGATGTTATGATGGTGCTAAATGGAATTGGTTCCGTTTATGCAATGACATGAGCAGTGAGGATGAGAGCGAGCTTGATGAGTGCGTGAGCAGCGGTGGAGAGCTCCGGGAGAGGCGGGTGGATGTCCTCGGCTCCCTCGAATCCTGATACGAAGCCGAGCACCATCGTATCTCGCAAGGCCCACTTGAGGATGGTGAAGTCGCCATCGAGATGAGCCACGCCGGTCATGCCCGTCGAGAGGTTTTCGTCTCCAGCCAGTGCCATCTTGAGCGCGCGGTCTTCCAGCGTCATCCACTCGCTGTACTGGGCTTCATCCCTGGGTGGAACGAGAATGGGTCACACTCGCCGCCATCCAGAAGGAGTGTCTGTGTGCTTACCTGTTGAACGTCCTGCGAGTAAAGGCCATGTCGAAGTCCATCGGAGCCAGGAAGTGATGCGCAGACTCGCCCTGTTGTAGATCACAACGTGTTCAGGACACACGATGCACTCTGCGTTCTGTGCGTTCTGCGAATGTACCTCGGGCAGAAGGACAAAGTTGTTGGGATGAGCGTTGCAGTGAGTGCCCAGAGGGTCGACATAGGTGCCCCAGCTGATGTCGTTTGTACGCAGCAACCGCTGGATCGCTCCCGCTTCCCGCCCGAACCTGGTTTGGTGAACAGAGAGCAAGGACGCAGTTAGAATTGCAAGATCAGTGACACTGTGATTGCGTGCAATGTTACAGAGTGAACGGGAGCAAACCGCCAGTATAGATAGGCAAGCAGCGAGCCCACCCCAGCTTCCTCCTTCTTTGCTAGTTCGTTTTCAAGTTGCGTTGCCGCGTCGCGCCACAGGGCTTGAAACTCGTCCGGAATAGTCAGCCCCAGCTTGGTCAGCTGTTCAGTCTGGCAGCCAAACACCACATCATGGTCAGCCATGCAGATCTCCACAGCGACCAGGGCAGGAGGTTGTTCGACGGATGACAGACTCGGTCTCACCTTAATGCAAAGAGGAGTCCGCTCGTCGAGCTCGTGGTTAAAGATGTCAACGTAGTTGCCAAGCTCACAATCCGTTACGGCGCAGAGCCATGTTTCCACCACAGAGGTGTGAGATCCCTCGGTTTGCTTCCTGGGATGCGAGCAGGGACTCATAAGCTACTCGCGCTTACGGACACTCTGTAGCAGAGAGAGGACGATACCTTCGATCTTCAAACTGTCCAAGGAGAGCTGTGAGGTCGAGCCGGTCTTGCAGCAAGAGAGGAAGGGCATTCTCGAGACCTACTATGACGTGATCGCCTATACACTAAACCAGTTCAATATAATCGGTGGGCGGGCGCAGGTAGGGTTGGGGCGAACGTTACCGAGACGCTTCTCGCCCTTGGTCTGGTAGATGGCGCAGCATCGCTTCACGATGGGGTAGGGCGCGTCGGGGATGTCATATTCAAACCACCCTGGTAGAATGGTGGGGAGTGAAGTCAAGTTGCCAAGCGTACACCTCATTGCACTTACCCAGAGGGATGTTGGATGTGGGCAGCCCCTGTTGCTGCAGGAGACCGTTGATGACGTCGAACATGTACAGTTCTCTGCTTGCTGTATGAGCGAACGTACAACCCTGACAGCGATGCAGCAGTTAGAGCGACCCATCGCGTTCCCTTTGCGCAATGTCATCAGGGCATTGTGGTTACCCGAATCTCAACGCACTCGTCCGTCCTCTCCTCCACTCGGCGGATTGGAAACCCAGCGCACAGGTCACCACACCCTAACGCCACCAACCACACAGCAAGCGATCAGCCGATGGCATAGTTGCGGTGAACATTAGCGAACATGGGATAGGCTCAACAGCAGCGCAGTGATGGGAGGCTCTTGAACCTTTGAGTCTATACCACTTGCCGTCGGTCTTGAGCAGAGCCGATCGGCGGCCGCTCTGCACGCCGACGGCCACGAGAGGTCCGCCTTCGCTCTTGACGAGCGGCCGCTGGAATAGCTCGGGTAGGAGAGACGAAGAGGCTGAGATAGCCGAGAGGGAGAGGCATGAGGGTCTTTACACGGTGAGCGTCCACACACACAGCGAAGGAAGAACACCCTTACCGCTCGTGTCCTGTGCGCGCACGACGTCAACGGCGGGGATGGCCGGCAGGATGAGGTTCGAGTAGGCTGCGCCCAGGTAGGCGGCGGGTTGCAACCTCTGCAGCGATCTCGTGCGCGTCTCGTCATCTAGCTGGCCCTCCGTGAACGATTCGTCGGATAGATAGGCGAAAGATGCTCCTCCAACGGCCGCGAAACTGACAGCCACCGACCCAAAGTAGAGCTTCTCCTCGGCGCTCAACTGCGCCAGTGCTGCATCAAGTTGCTGGATTTGTTGTGCTGCTTCCATCTTCTGTTTTGATTGGTCCTATGTGTTGAGCACACGCTCTCGTCTTGCGCGAGCACCCACGGTCAGATTCACAGAACAGCGAGAGATGATGCAAGCAGGAACCCCAAACGAACAAAGAGATAAGAGACCTCACGAGCTAGATTGGAGTGTGCACCGACATCGGTGGATGTATTATTATCTAACCCTCTCGTTCAATCTCTCTCGGGGGGGTGGGGTATACTATTTACTGCTTGCCGTTGATGTAGACGATGAGGTCGAGCACTCGGTTGGAGTAGCCCCACTCGTTGTCGTACCACGCGACGAGCTTGACGAAGGTCTTGCTGAGGGCAATGCCGGCCTTGGAGTCGAAGGTCGACGAGACGGACGAGTGGATGAAGTCAGACGAGACCACCTCGTCCTCGGTGTAGGCGAGGATTCCCTTGAGGGGACCGTTGGCAGCCTCCTTGATGGCGTTCTTGATGTCATCGTACGAGGCCTCCTTCTTCAGGCGGCAGGTAAGATCGACGACGGAGACATCGATGGTGGGCACGCGGAAGGCCATGCCGGTGAGCTTGCCGTTGAGCTCGGGCAGCACGAGGCCGACGGCCTTGGCGGCACCGGTGGTGGCGGGGATGATGTTGGTGAGACCAGCACGACCGCTCCTCCAATCCTTGGCGGCGGGGGCATCGACGGTCTTCTGGGTGGCCGTGATGGCGTGGATGGTGGTCATGAGGGCCTCCTCGATGCCGAAGTTGTCGTGGACGACCTTGGCGAGGGGCGCCAGGCAGTTGGTGGTGCACGAGGCGTTCGAGATGACGTTGTACTCGGGCTTGTAGGTCGACTCGTTACAGCCCATCACGAAAGTGGGGGCTGCCCAAGTGGAGAAGAGAGAAGCAGATCGCAGTGAGCCAGTGTGCGATCGCAGTGCGCAGATCGCAGTGAGATTGCGCGAGCGAGGAGAGATAGGTACCGTTGTTCGAGGGGGCCGAGATGATGACCTTCTTGGCGCCACCCTTGAGGTGGAGGCCGGCCTTGTCGGCATCGGTGAAGACACCGCTCGACTCGACAATGTAGTCGGCACCAGCAGAGCCCCACGGGATGCTGGCGGGGTCCTTCTCGGCGAAGACCTTGATCTCCTTGCCGTTGACGACGAGGGTGTTCTTGTCCTTCTCGTGGGCGTCGCCCTTGAAGCCGCCGTGCACGGAATCGTACTTGAGGTTGTACACCATGTAGTCGACGCTCATGAAGGGCTCGTTGATGGCCACAACGTCCACCTTACCGCTCTCCACGGCCGCGCGGAACACGAGACGACCGATCCTGCCGAAACCGTTGATACCGACCTTGATGTGCGACATGACTGAGAGTGCTGTGGTAGTTGTGTGTCTGGACTAGCTGGAGAAGAAGACAAAGATGAACGCCAAGATCTTACACTGCATAAATAGGTCCCACCGAGACCACCAGCAGCGCGCCAGGTGTTGTGACAAAACGTCCGTTCATTGGGGTAGAACGGAAATTTCATGCACCATCAAGTCAACGGTGCACGGAAAACTGGTTGGCTTTGGGTTGTGAGCGAAGCCGCGGGGCGCTGCCGAGGACAGGGAACAAGTCCCATCGATGGCTGGCACGGATAGTTGGGACGAATCGGGATGGTTCCGCCGATTTGGCCGTGATTATGGAACGGATTGTGAGCGACTGAGGGACAGGCCCTCCCCCATCCCATGGAGGGTGCGTTTAATCGTTCAATCGCAAAATCAATCGAATCGGATTTAATCAACTGAGATTTTTTTTTTTTTGGTTCGTGCAGACCTACTACCTCGCACACTTGAAGTTTGATGAGAGAGCAGGCAAGCGGTTTTCGGCCCAGGCGAGAAAGACCGCTCGGGAGGTACACTGACTTTTTATTTCACATTGAATATTTAAATGAATTTAATCTAATCAATTTGTTCATCTCCACACGACTTCTGCGTGGGCAGACGTCGGGGGAGTACCAGACGACCCTACAGCAAGTCGTCCTGGCCGGCGATTTGGAAGCGGTGTACGTCCAGGTGCAGAAGGAGCTATCGCTCCGACCAGGCGCGCCCTTGGAGGAGAGCAACAAGTCCATTCTACACTACGCAGTGATGACGAGGAACGCGGACGTCGTGCACATGCTCATCCGGGAGTCACAGGACAAAGGTGTGGCGATCGATGTCAACAAGAACGACATCATCACCGGTACGGGCCTCTCTATGCTTGAGCAAAACTCTATCGTGGCCACTCGCTTTGATGATCTGCTCTCCTTGTACTGTGAACAGGGTTCACGCCATTGCACTACAGCATATTCATTGAGAGCAGGCAGATGCTGACGATGTTGCTTGCGGAGTACAATGCCGACATCGACAAGGTCGACGCCTTCTCTGCCACTCCACTAGGTACCTAGTGTATCCCTCTGCCCTGATCAGCCACGTGGCTGGCTGTGGTGACCAAGCGGTTCACTCCTCCTGGGCGTGCTGTGCCTTTGCAGATTACGCACGAATGCTGGGAATGGTGCCGCACATGCCATCGCACCACATCCCACGTTCGATCAAGGTCTACAACAAGGAACAGGACGATCTTGAGCAGTGGCCTATCACGCAGTTTGAGACTCGGCTCGGGCTCTCCTTCTGTGCGCTTCCCGTGTGTGGCCACAAGTACATCGAGGAGTTGATGTTCAGTGGCTTTGGGATAGGCGAGACTGACATGGAGTTCAGGTACGCACCTGCACCTGTTGGCTTGACGCTTGCGATCGCTCGAGCGGTTTGTCGATTGACACCTCTCGACGTTACCTCAGGAGGAAGTACATGAAGGACATCGACGAAAGCACAGGCGACGAGCATCTAATTCTTGCTGAGATCGATCCCAGCGTCGGATACGGAGTCTTTGCTGGGAGAGACTATCAGCCAGGCAGCTACATCTGCCGTTATGGCGGTCGATTGAGCGATGAGGGTGCCTAAGCCACCGTCCCTCAGCCTCCTTATCCTCATGCTCGATCTTACTTACCTCCATTCCGCCTGCAGGGAAGATCACCAATCGAGCCTATGCCGTCGTGTCGGGTGTGGAGGGGATGGTCCTCGACGGCACTCATCACAGAAACCTCGGAGGTGTGTTCTCTCCTGACTTCCTAGACCATTATCATCCTCTTGCACTCACACCGAGCGTTGACAGGCATGATCAACCACTCTGTACGCTACGCCAACGCCGAGCTGCAGTGCTTCTTCGACCGGGGCGCCGAACAGGCCATCATCACAGCCACACAATTCATCCCCAAGGTTGATTCGCTTCCCCTGTTGTTGCTGCAAGCAGTTGACCACCTCTCTCACCGCCATCGTCGCTACAATCGATGCAGGGGAAGCAAATCCTGCTGGACTACTCAGAGAGCTACTGGCAGGCGGAGGAGGATGAGGGCACGGCCGAGCCTTCCACCGAGGGTGACACGAAGAGGCCGGCCTTCCTCCTCACCGCCGGAGACGCTAAAGTTCAAGTCGTAGAAATGGGAGGCGATGAACCTGGCTCCTTTCCCGCCTTCCTCCCCTCCACCGTCGTCTCGCGGCTTGTCTAATTCTTTGAGTCTGCACGAAACTGATGAAACACTTCTCTCCGTGGCTTTGTGTGAATGTACAACCCGCTCTCTTCCCTCCGCCCTTCATCACTTGTGATAAGCGGGGGAGGCCTCGAGTGGTGAGCGCCGTCCGTCGTTCTGCCCCGTTTGGCTGTTGGGAGCACCATCATCGCCTTGGTCTTCGAACTCATCGTCAAACGGCGGAGGGTCGACGTCGCAGTCGCAGATCTCTATGCCATTGCCGTCGGGGTCGAAGAAGAACAGCTGCCGCTGGCCCGTCAGAGGCACCACGTTCTCAGCGAACTTGATCCCATACTCCTTGAGCAGTTGGATGGTCAGCTCCAGGTCCTCCGTCCTGAAGGCCATGTGGTGACCTACTGCACGTGACGCGCCGGCGGTCAACAAAAAGAAAAGCAAGGAAAAAAGTAGAAGAGAGAAAAGAGGAAAGAAACGAACAAGACGACGCAGAGCAAGGAAGGGAGGCGCACCGCGCTTGATGGAGGCAGGGTTCTTGGCTATCTCTTGCCAATTTTCCATCTTCTTGATTGCCGTGCACGGACCTTCGGGAAGGTCCACGTTGGGGTCCTTCTCGATGATGTGCAGCGAGGTCGTCGGCGGCATGAAGAGCCACGCCCCGGCAAAGGGGAACGGCGGGCGCTTGATCCGCCGAAAGCCCATGACCTTTGTGTAGAACTTGACCATCTCCTCCACGTTCTCCGTCTCCTTAGACAGATGGTTGAACGAGTGGATGGGCAGGCCTGGTCGCTTCCGCTTGCTCTCCACGCCCTCAACCCTCTTCTTCGCCGCCGTGGTGTCTGTGGTTTGCTGTGCCCGCTCTGTCTGGTCGAGGTCCTTCTTGCGGGCCTCGTCAGCCGTCTCGTTGGCCTTCTGCAGCTGCTGCAGGGCTTCTTCGTTGTTGCCCCCGTGGTGGAGCGGTGCGGAGACGGCGGCCATGAGGGTGGACGCCATGAGGGTAGACGTCATGCTCTCTGCTTGCTCTTACAGCTTGCTGTTGTGTGAATGAGTTGTGTGGGTGATGTGAATGGAGGTGTGCGCTCCTTCTTGAGCTTCTGTAGTGGAGCCGGGGTGGTGGATTGTAACAGCACGGGACGAGGGTCAGGAACTCACAAGCCTCCTTGACATGAAGCAACATGTGACACCCACACGTACATCGACCTAGTTCTCCCGCGCGGGCCTACTGGCTGTCTGTCTAGCTGCTCTCTCGCTTGCTAAGCCTGGCTTCTGTGGTACGCGCACGTACTGACGCGAGCAACAGAACGTGGTAAGGAGATGGCGGGTAAGGGTCAACCGAGGTGTTGGTCTCGGTCTTCGACAAACTGACACCTGGTGAGTCGTGAGACCAGGAACGAAAGCGAGCCTTCGAACAGGCACCGATTTTTAGCGTGCGGGTCACTGTAGCACAATGCGCTCCCACAGCTCCAACATGGCTGGTAGGCCTGAGAAAGCGATGCTCTGGAGTCTTGCGCTTGGGCTTGTTCCCGTCCGCACCTTCAACCGCGCAGCACACATAAATAATAAATAAATAAATAAATAAAACAGGGTTTACCAAACGATAAATACAAACACAAATCTGAAATAGTTGCGTTCTGGTCGAGGATGAAGAAGAAATCGGCAGCGGTACGCAAACATCGTGAAGGCCGCGATGCAGTTCGCCTGCACACTGAATGCTCAATCGGATCAAAATGATATTTAGTTATTTCTTTTTTTGTTTTACGAAAAATATAAATTGCTCGCATTAGCTAATCGATTGCGTGGTGGGCAATAGAAGCAGCGCGAGAAGGAAGTGAAGGTGGTGCTCGGCACGATGACCTTCGGCGGCCAGACCGATGAAGAGGCGTCGCAACAGATGGTGGAGGAGTTCTTCGCTCGGGGCCACAGCGAGCTCGACACAGCCTTCTTGTACCAGAAGGGTAGGACTGACGAGATACTGGGCCGCATCCTGGCCAAGGGGAGGCAGGAAGGCAGCGCGGTCACGCCCTTCGTGGCGACTAAGGTCAACGCATTGCGCTACTCTGGACGCTCGCTCTCGCCTGCGGACGTCAACAAGCAGGCACGCAATCTCCCGCTGCTTGCTGCTTGCTCACAGCGTCGCTGACAGTGCTGTTTCCCTCGTTAGTTTGCTGCCTCCCTGAAGAGGCTACAGGTGGACTCAGTCGATCTGCTGTACCTGCACGGCCCCGACAACAGGACTCCCATCGGTACGGATCGGACCCTCACCATAATAGACGTGGAATGCAGCGCCGTACTAAGTCCTCAATGCAGAGCAAACGTTGGCGGCCGTGAACGAACTTCATCAAGCCGGCAAGTTCAAGGAGTTCGGCGTTAGCAACTTCACCGCTTGGCAGGTTCGCGATGTGTGTTGATCTTCCGTTGTCCGCCCGGGACTAACTCAGCTTCTCCACATGGGCGCAGGTGGTGGAAGTGTATCATATCTGCAAAGCTAACGGTTGGGTTCTCCCCACCGTGTACCAAGGAATGTACAATGCCATCACGAGGGATGTTGAAAGGGAGCTCTTCTCCGCACTCAGGTACGCGGCCATGGCGCCATGCCGTGTTTCGATCACTTATCTGCTGCTGTTTGTGTAGACGCTACAACATCAGGTTTTATGCTTACAACCCTCTGGCCGGCGGCATGCTCACCGGCAAACATCGAGCTATTGCGTCCGTCCCCACCGAAGGTACGAATAACATTTGTAGACCCAACGTCACCCTCCGCACTCACACCGTTTCTGCGCAACAGGTCGCTTTGTCCACATGGCGTATTACAAGGATAAGTTCTGGAAAGGTGCATAGCTGCTGCTTGGGCTTCACTTGAATCGCGTGATGCGGCCACCTGACTCACCCAGTGCTGCGCTCCACAATGCAGAGAGCTATTTCGCGGCGTTGGATCAAATCGCTGCGGCCTGCGAAGCGGAAGGCATAACAATGACCGAGGCCTCGTTCAGGTAGGTAGGGGGGCATTCAGACCTGTGTCTCGCATCTGACCGTGTCCGATGTTAGGTGGATGATGCGACATTCTCAGATGAACGGCGACGAGGGTGACGCCGTCATCATCGGAGCATCCACGTTGGACCAGTTTCGCGAGAACATTGAGTACTGTGAGAAGAAGGGTACGTGCACTCATATGATCAACTACGAGCCACCGCATCTCCATTCTGACAGCTGAATCATCACAGGCGAAGCCGCTGAGCTGCCCAAGTCCCTGGTGGACGCATTCGACAAAGCGTGGGGCCTCGCCAAGGCCGACTGTCCCCTCTACTTCCGAGCAAACTGAGCACAGGCGCTGTTGTGTCCATGTCCAGGCGTCCTCTTCCTCTTTCCTGGCTTCTCGCGCATTCCGGAAAAATTGTGTTCGTCTGCCGTTGGCCAAAAAGAAACACAAACATTTATTTATTCATTTTGTTTTGTGGGCGGGAAGCGCCTTCTCTCCGGATAACACGTTGGCCAACGACCATCGGTCTGCGAGGAGACGGCAGTCACCCCCACAATTGTGAACTCATTCATGCGGAACCGGTGACACAACTATTCGTTACTCTACCAGCATCCATCTATTCATCCAAACTCGCAGCGATTATTGGTTGCCCCCAATTCTGTAATTTAGGTTTAATTTTGCTATAGGAGGCGAAGATGGATACAGCGCTGAGAGATCATGAAGGAGGCCATGGGCGAAAATCACCTCCACTCCCATCACATCGACCGAAGGCGGCACCACTAAATAAGATTCGATTAATTACATTTTCAGATTTCCACGATCCGTCCTACTCGTTCTACCACTTCATCCTCTTCCTCTACGTCCTCACGATTCTGCTCCTCTACACGACCTACGGGTGCAGCGAGTCCTTCCCCTACGGCCGCACCTTTGTCCTCATCTCCATCGCCATCACGGCCCTGCCCGTGCTCTTCACCTTCAAGAAGGTGGCCACGGCCCGACGAGACCACCCCATGAAGTACGTGGTGGCAATCCTCTTCCTCCTCTTGGCCACCGTCGGGTCCTACGGCATCTTCGTCTACTCGGACCACTGCGACGCCGAACTCATCCGCTTCGGCACCTCCGTGGCCGAGCTGAGCGATCCACGCGCCAAGACCAACAACTACAACCTCTTCACCCTGCGCGACGGCGAGGTCATACTCGAGCACATGTTCACTGGCCAGGTCATCGTCAAGGGCAGAGAAGTGGACTGTGTGGCGGCACCGCTTGCCAGCTCTGAAGCGGTACGTTTGCTCTCCCTCCCGTCGCTGGGCTCTGTCGGATGACGATCTTCATCCAAGCAAGCGACCGCGGTCTTGCTCGTGGTCTCACCATTCTTCATCCATCACGCGTACGCGTACAGGCGTTCAATCCGCAATTGCCGGTCGGCGTCTGGGTGGCCGACTTTGCGCCACACCTCGTACTGACGGACTGGGCGTTGCCCATCAGACAGCTCGTTCGAGCAGACGACAATCTCCAGCGCGCAGCTTCCGGTATCCTCATCCCTCCCTCGACTTCTCTCCACACCTTGTACCGCCCCATGCTTCGTTTCTCTAACCAGACGCGCACCTCTGTGTCATCGTCATCGCAGCTGTAATCGAAACGGAGGCCGTCAAGCACAACCTCACGTCAACACAGGAGCCTCAGATCTTCCTCTGGGAACAGTTTGATACGGTACGAAGAGTCTCTCTTCATCCCCACCACCACCACCTCCTCCTCCTCCTAGTGATCGTTCGCATGCTGGACCAGCGACCAAGACCTAGGCTAGGTAGAGAGAACTGACCGTGCCCCGCTGTCCTCTCTGCACAGACGCCCAAATTCGATCGGAAGAGCTTCATCATCGCGGCGTCGGTTGTCTACGGTTTGCTGGGGCTCAACACCCTCATCCCTCCCATCTACTTCTTCTTTCAGCACACGCGAACAGCTACGCTCGAGATCACCGAGGAGACCTACCTGCTGGCCCATTACACGTAGCCCTCGTCGACGCTTCCCTTCTCTCCCGCGGCCTCGTAACACACGACTTGGCTCACACATGTATTTACGCACCACAAAACAATTTATTTCGTTTTGTTTCCCACGCGCCCCTCGCCCCCGAGATGAGCAGACGCACGAGCACCCACGGTTGTGGTTACGTGGCTGCACGATCGCGAAGAAGAAGAAGACGAAGAGCGAACCCGGGTACGTGCGGTGTGCTTTTTGGCCGTCGTGAAAGAATGATTTAGATTGATTAATCGTGGTAATCGACCTCTTCACATGTAGACCGTAGCTGTGCTTCTGGGGTGGGTCGGCTCCGTCCATAGGCATTTGAACAAGTATGCCCAGGTCTTCCACGAGCGTGGCATCTCCACCGTTCAGTACTCGCCACCTCTCCTTAGGTACGCCGCCCTCGCGTCCTCGTCAGCCCTCGTGAGAGCTCACCTAACGCCCACACGACAGCTCACTTAGTTGGAGCCAGGTGAGGTCACGTGCAAGGGACATTCTGCTCCTCCTGCAAGACGAGGTGATGCTTAACAGCAAGAACAAGATCCAGGTTGTCTTCCACGTCTTCTCCAACGGTGGCTTCCTTCCCTACGTCCAGCTCATCCAGCTGCTTGAGATCAATGAGGTTCACTCAGCCCATGCATCAACTTCACAAGGAGACCATGCTCTTACTTTATGTGTCACAGTTCAAGCAGGTGGTTCCACTCATCAAGGGTGTCATCGTGGACAGTGCTCCAGCTGAGATCACTGTGGCTTCAGCAGCTAGGGCATTTTCTTCTCCTTGGCTCAAGAGCAATACCCTCCTGAGGTATGTTAACCATATGCCACTGCACATTAGCACCTAATTGTGTGTGTATGCATGGCCAATGATGCAGGTGGATGATGCTCTCTCTCTTTGCTGTAGTGATCTCCATTGGCAAGCTGGCCCTCTTCCTACTTGCCTTCACATCCATGAACTCCTATGTTCAGTTTCATCACCTCCATAGGAGTGCTGTATGTGGCTCCTACCACTTATCTCTCTTTCCAAAACCTAACATCTTTCTCTTTACACTTTAGGTGCAGAAGAGGATTCCTGCTCTCTTTCTCTTCAGCAAGGTAAGCTACACTCACATGCTGTTACACTTGGAGCTAACACATGCAACACAACACATACAGGATGATAATATCACCAACCACAAATATTTGGAGCAGTACATTGCTACACTCAAGCAAGCTGGGGCTAATGTACATTCATTTATTTTTTGACCCAAGTCTGGTCATGTTGCACACATGTACCATCACCCTGAAACTTACCTACACCAACTTGATACCTTTTTAGCCAGAGTTCTTAAACAATAAACTAGTCCCAGCATTACAGTAAAATTAATACATACTATTATTTTGTACAGTTCTCCTATCCAACACATTGGATTACAATTTTTTTTTCTTTGACTTCTTGGAGAGCCATTAGCACATTTCAAAGTTTACATGAAGTTGTGGACATTTGAAATGAGAGGTCCAGAACTTTTTTTAAAAGCCATTTTACCTCTAATTGTCAATTTGTCTGAAATTCAAATATAACCATTTGTAAACCATAGATCATTCTTTAATTTGTGAAGCTAGAGTTCAGGCAGTGTAGGGACTAATAAAAAATAGGTTTTGATGTTTTGAAGTCAAAAGATCCTTATGTTTATGCTGGTGATTTAGGTCTCCTATCTTTTAAAAGTGTGACTGAATTTGCAAATGAATGGAAATGATGCCAGAAAGAGGAGAAGAAAATTACAGGTGCTTTGTCGTAAGATGGCCCAGAGCCGGGCGGAGCAGCTGGTGCGGGTGTATGGCCGTGTGGCTGGTTTAGTGGTCCTGTTCTTGGCAGTGACAGGCCTTCTCTACGTCCTGCTTCCTGCGCCAGTCGATCAGGCCGACTCCACCTCCACACACGCAGTGGGGTCGGCGCTGCACAAGCGCTCCTCCTCCGCAGCCGTCTCCGATTCACATCCCGCCCCGCCTCTCCAGGCTTCGTTCTCTTCATCGTCCTCTTCCTCTCCAACTTCGGCAGCGCCCACCTCATCTCCAATTGCTGCCCCACCAATCTCCTCCTCGCCGTCCGGCACTCCACACGAACCGAGCCCACCTCGTGTCGCCGCCTCTCCCCTGCCCAGCCGAGCGCCGGCGCGCGTGGAGCACTATCGGGCCTCAATCATCGTGCCCATTTTGTCACTCAATGCCAACATCACCTCCAACCTGGGCCGCCTGCTCGCCTTCCTCAACACAACCTATCAGCAGCTCACGCCGTCCGCTCCCGCCTCGCCCTTGACTGCACCCCCCAGCAGCTCAGCTCAATCTTCTGGCACGCACCGGCCCTCTGCTGCTGCCTCATCTCTCGCTGCTTCAGCGTCGCGGGCTGACGCAGCGGCAACGTCACCTGCCGTGGTGAACCCGGTCGAGGTGCTGCTCGTGCTGGATCCTCTGCGCGTGCCGCTCAAGGACGCGGCCGCTCAGGCAGTGCCGAACGTGACGCCCTATCCCTCGCTTGGGCTGGCACAGCAGTGGGACGTCTATCGCCTCAAGCGCATGATCAAGGACTTCCAGTACGATATGCGCATGCGCCAGGGAACCTACCTGCGAGTCATAACACTTAGCCCCAACGCTTCGAGCACCGGCGACGCGTCCTCCTCATGCCATCAGGCAAGAGCTCACCCCTCCACCACAATAGCTCTCCACTATCGCCGCATGCGGTGTCTCCCCTACGATCACTGCTGACGCTTCTGTTTCGTGTGCGCAGTCAGGTGGCGATGCATTCGGTGCAGCGTGCAATCTGGGAGCTGTTCGCGCGCGGTACGTGCTATTGCCATTCGCTCCATGAGAGTGCTGCACGCTTGTCGTGTGCAATCTGATAAGTCTCATATCGCCTGTGTGTACACAGGGGTCAATGGTTGTTCTTCCTGTCGGCCGAGACGTACTTTGAGGAGGGTTGGTTCGAAGAACAGCTCCAGGTGCTTGCCACTGCCTCACCCCCTGTCAAAGGCCGCAAGTCGGGTAAGCCATTGGCCGGGAGCTCAGGCATGGGCTTGATCGCCTGCAAGATCTTGGACGGGCCTGCCGCCAAGAGGGTGCACAGCGCGGGATTGGATGTCGCCCTGTCCCGGCGAGAGGTGCTTCTCGGGTCAAGCGCATCGGCTGCACAAAAGTCCGACGTGAAGGCATTGCTCGCGAGCCCCGCAGCTGCGAGGAAGCGAGGCAGAGGCAAGCGCTGGTCGGACGCGAAGACTGTGAGCGAATGGCGAGACATGCTCACTCAAACGGGATCCGAGGAGCTGCGCAAGATCATGCAGGATATGGCGAAGGAGACCGACCGAGAGGGAGAGGCGGAGGCGGAAAGAGCGCCGTCCCCAGAGCCCTCGCACCCGGCGTTGCCACAATGGACACCAGGGGACAGAGTGGATGTGGTCTTCCCGTACCGGCGGCTAGAGGGAGTGGCGAGAGTCGACGGCCGATTCAACGTGACGGCGGAGATCATAGCACCCTCGTCGCTGTGCTTCATCGTCGACAAGCACACCTTCCTCGACGTGGCCAAAGGCTTCCACGAGCAGATGAGCTCAGTCTCTGAGGCCACGAGCCACCTGCGAACTCCGTTCCTTCAAGTCGTCGATCTTAGCCTGCGACTACGGAGGGATGCCGGCCGACGCAGCGCCTATCTGCCCACCAACAAGGGCGTCATACGTAGCAGGCCCGAAGGTACAGTGTTAAAGTCGAAAAGAAGCGCTTTGGGCCCTTTACGTGGGTCTAACCGTGCGCACGCTCTCTGGATTAGGCCCATGGAATGCAGAAGATGACACTGCGCGAGAAGATCATGGCCAATGCTCGTCTGTGCTATTTCCTGTGGCTCCTTTACCCTCTCCTTCACCAGCAGCGGCCTGGTGGGCGTCATCTAGTTCAGCTGGCCACGAGAACGATGTGCCGTTGTTCCCTCACCCGCTGTCGGTGCCCGAACTTCACTTCGTGCGAGAGTGGGAGAACGAAATGATGCCCATCATTGAGGCCCGGAGGCAAGCCAACGTTGAGCTTGTCTGGGATTCCTATGGAGGTAATGTAGTACTCTACTCGGTGAGCCACAGCAGCAACGTTTCTGTTAACTAACACTCGCTCCTCGTACACAGGATGCACCGGATGGGGACTCGAAGCTGTGCGCTTCGTCACGGCGCTGGAGGCTCTCCTCGACAAGGTCTCAATCATCGCCGGTACTAGCCCTGGCTCCGTGCACTCACCCTGCCTCCACAACTGTAACGCTCACTCTGCTGTGTGTCCGCAGACAAAAGCTCCTTTTGTGCGGGACTGCCTCGCAACGTGATCCAGAGCCTTCGTCGGGCGCGGTCGCGGCTTGATGACTCGACCGTGCCGCAGTCGAGATGGACCAACAGCAGTGTTCAGGTATGGATGAGCCACAAACCGCCCATCGCCTACCCCTCTTTCCCCTACAAGGGGAGCGTCAACGTCGCCAAACGACCCGACTACGTGATCGGCAGGTGCGCTCCCAGCCTTTGCGTTGACCTAACCATTCTGTACTCTGACTCGCGAGCGAATGAATCCCTTTTACGACCGACAGGTCGATGACTGAAACCACGGCCATACCGGCTGGCTGGGCGGACAACTCCAAGCGGTAGGTCTCTCTGCTCTCGCCGCCCGTCATGAACGTCATGTGACTGACATCTTTGCCCTCGTGTGCGTTGTTGATAGGGTGGACGAGATATGGGTGCCCTCGTCGTTCCTAGTGGACGTGTTCGTCTCGGGCGGAGTGCCTCGAGAGAAGCTCGTCGTGGTCCCCATTCCCATCGACACCGAATTCTACTCGCCCCTTCCCTTCCTTCCTTCGCGGGCGCCAGCGACCGCGACTGCGCCACAAGGGACCGCCGCTTCCCCTGGCACCACCGCACGACTGCTACCGTTGTCCCTGCCCAACAGGGGAGGCTTCAACTTTCTCTCCGTCTTCAAGTGGGAGGACCGCAAGGGCTGGCAGATCCTCTTGGATGCCTATCTTAAAGAGTTCAAGCCAGAGGTACCATCGCCTCAGGAGGATGCCACAGGACAATGATCTGGATGGCACTGGCAGTGGTTCGTGCTCACTCGCGCTACTGTGAATGACAGGATGACACGACGCTCTACATCCAGACCTACTCGCCCGGTCCGATGGGAAGAGAAAAGAGCAGCTTCGAGTGGAAGGTCAAGGAACGAGCTAGCTTGCTCGCCAAGACCATGCCAACCTCGAGCGGGTCCGCGGCACCCTCCCTGCCGCGGGTGGAGATTTTGTGCACGGTACGTGAGCTCTCTGTATCCGTCATGTGGCGCTAGCTGTCTTCACGTGGTAGAGACAGACAGACGCAAGGAGAGCACTACTCTAAGCGAACGCCGCCCCCTTGCAGGAGATACCGGAGCAAGACATGCCTCGCCTGTACGCGGCTGCCGACGCCTTCGTGCTCCCAACCCGAGGTGAGGGCTTCGGCATGCCGATCATGGAGGCCATGTCCATGGTACCCCCCCCCCTGCTTCCCTGGCTTGGATGAAGCGGAGCGCTCCGAATCTGACGTTCCCTCTTTTTTTCCTAGGGTCTGCCAACAATTGCTACGAACTGGTCAGGCCAAGTGGATTTTATGCACGAACGCAACGCTTATCCTCTCCGAGTAGAGTCTATGGTCAGCGCGGGTACGCGTGTACTGTGCTCACACCGCAGATGTTGCTGCTTGGCTCACTCCATCACACTCTGCCGACAGATAATTCCTTGTCCGGCCGAAACAAGTTCGCAGGCCAATGGGCACAGCCCTCTGTACAGCATCTGCAGCAACTCATGCGACATGTCTTCGTCAATCGGGAGGAGGCGAAGAGGTACTACGACTCGCCCATGTACTGATGGGATTCACGCAATCACTTCAGAGCCTGACGTAACCCTCCTCCTCGCTTCTTCACAGAAAGGGCGAAGTCGCACGCGCGGACATCTCAGCCCAGTTCAACCAAGACAAGGTGGCCGGTCTGGTGGTGGATCGACTCAAGAGCATCGAGCGTGCAGTGCGGCAGAAGCGTCTGGCGGCGTGAGCTATCTTCCCTTTTTCTTTTTGTTAATTTACAACTCGTTTTTCCGCTTACGCATAAAAGCGTAGGGGTGTCTATTGTCTCGATTTGGTAAGATCGCTGAGAAATGGTAAAACTGGTATCCGTTTGTCCGAATGCTTGGCCATTAGCGTGCGGCCCGGGTTATCGGCCAATGGCATGATCCTGCCCGCGATCAGCGACCTGTGTGCTGGTACAGCTTTGACGATAGACGTGCATCTTTCGTTAGCACAAGCACAAGAACACAACATGGACGTCTCTATGGTTCTCGCTGCTGTGGCGGTCCTTCTGATGAGTATCTTCTTCTTCAAGCAACGACAAGCATCTCCTCGCAAGGCCTCCGGAGCTCCTCCACACGTGCGTCCTCTCAGCAACCCCCCCCCCTCCCTCTTCATTGGGTGGGGTTGATGCGGTTTGAGGGGCACGTCGTAGGTGAGCGGCCTCCCACTCGTGGGCAGCCCAGACTTCTTCAGAAAGCGATGGGACTTCATTCGCGACAACGTGGCGCGCCATGGTCGCTTCTTCTCCTTCCGCCTGCTGCAGCACCAGGTGTTCTGCGTGGCCAGCGGGCCTGAGGCTCGCAAGGCCTACTTCTCCGCCCCCGAACACACCGTGAGCTTCATGCAAGGTGTGACCCCCTACACCGACGCCTTGTTCGTCACCGATGCATGAATTGCGCGTGTGCGGATACCGATTGGTGGCACCAGTCGCTCACAAGCGTTTACGATCGGCCCGGTGCAGGGTACAAGATCCTGTTCGCGGGCACTCCCCAGCTGGAGGAGGTCAAGGATAACTACGACCAAAACAACGACTTTAGCCTTCTTCTCCTCAAGGTGATTGCTGCCTGGCTGTTGTCTTTCTCTCTCTCTGCCGTTGCTCGAGTGCTCACTTCTGTCGCTTGTTACAGTCGCTATCGCGATCTCGCACCCGTGACGCCATGCCGCGGCTCATTGGCGACATCTACGACAGCACCAAGTCGTGGGGCACCGAAGGCACACTCGATCCCTTTAGCGAGCTCTACTCGGTACCTCTCCAACGGTTCAAGTACTTTTTCAGTGTGACCTGTTTCGCTCACATGTGCTGGTTCACAGATCGTGTTCCAGCTGAGTTGCCGTATGCTGGGCGCCAGAGAGATCGCTGAGGATCCCGAGGCGGTGAAGAAGCTGACCGGATACTATTGGGAGCTGGAGAGGGGCTCTGGCGCCGTGCCTGTTCTTCTCCCCTGGCTCCCCACTGCGTCCAGGAAGAAGGTACATCGCGTGCCTTGATGACAACGCCAGCGGCTTTCTGACGGACGCGTGCACATTCCGTCATTGCAGCGTCAAGAGGCGACCGTGGGAATGTACATGATGATCGTCGACATCATGCAGAAGCGAAGGGATGAGAACCGAAGGGAAGAAGATACCCTCCAGGTACTCATGGACAGCGGCAAGTCCGACGCAGAGGTACTGCCCGCCTTCTCCGGAGTCCTTTCGTGTGCTCGAGTGTGTCAACAGCTAACCATACGTCGTATCGTTTGGGCATGGACACCAGGTGGTCCAAATGATGCTCGGCTTCTTCTTTGCGGCCATCATCAACACCGGCATCGGCTCGGCGTGGTTGCTTCTGCACGTGGCCAACAACCCCACCTGGCGGGCAAAGATTCTGCAGGTACGCATCAGCCTTCTTGAAGATAAAGGACTTGGTGGTTGAGTCGCTGACCATCCCACAGGAGCTCAAGGAGACGATCGCCAAGTACGAGGACGCTGTGCCTGAGGATGACGTTGTGTCCGGTCAGACCAAAGGTAGAGATGCTCGACCACTAAGTCCACCGCTGTAATGAGATGGTTTGGTCTGACTAGAGTTTGTTCCTCTGTTGCCTGCAGTGGATCCGAGCAAGCCTCTGCAGTACTTGCCCATGTCGGCGTGGGAGGCCATGCCTGTGCTTGACCTGGCTATCAAGGAAGTACTGCGGCTCACCATCTCTGGCACGACCCTTCGCCGGGTCCTGCGCCCAGGCGTGGTGATCGATGGCTACGAGATCCCCGTCGGCTCCTTCCTCTGCCATCCGGTCGGTACGGATTCCACACTCACCGCGCGCTTGTTTGGCCGCGTCAGGGATCATCTCACCTCGTCACCGTCTGCAGGCATCACACACTTAGACGAGAAGATCTACAAGGAGCCCCACACGTTTGACCCCGACCGCTTCCTCCCTCCCCGATCCGAGGAGGACTCAGAGGTCTTCTCCTTCCTCGGCTGGGGCGTTGGTACGGCACCGTAGCAAATGAGCAGTAGCTGCATACCCGGCGGATCCTAATGGTTTGTGGCCACAGGTAAGCACCCGTGTCTGGGCATGAAGTTCGCCAAGCTCGAGATGAAGAGCATCCTGGCCGTCCTGCTCTCCACGTACGAGTTCAAGCTCTCGGCCAAGGACGGCGCTCTCCCCGAGCCCGATCGTAACAACCTGCACACCACCCGCCCCAAGGAACCCGTCTTCGTCTCCTACAATGCCCTGCCGCCTCACGACCGCCCCCTCTAAACCGCGGTGCCCTCCTCTCCTCCCTCTTCCTTCCCTCTGGCGTGGGTGCGTGTGTCCTCTCCTCTATTTATTCGTGACGCACCCTGCACCAACCGCGCATTGCACGTCTTGGAGAATGCACGCGCGCCTGTAAAGAGAACTGATCGCCCCTTGGCGAGTTTCATCGATGGCGTGTCGTGCGCGGCAGACTGAGCACAGAGGTCGCATGCGTACCATCTTCTCGACTGGGAACAAGCGAAGACGGGAGGGCTGTCTCTCTCGTTCAGACGGGAGGCTGAGGGGCTGCGGGTTCCTGCTCCACGTCCATGTTGGCGACCTCGGGAGCTGCGGCTGAATCCACCGCGGCGGCAGCGGCCTCGCTGCTGCTCGATGAAGAGGAGGCGGATGATTGGCCTAGTCGCCTCTGCTGGAAGTCTTTGTGTGTGGTGAGGTGATCGCAGATCGTCTTCTGCTCCGTGTACTTGGGCCTGATGATCGCGATGTAGCCGTCCTTGCGCGCCTGACGGTTTAGACAACATGCGGAGAGAGCATCAGCGTTGATCCTAAGGAGTCAGGACTGAGCGGTCCGTGCGCGCACCTTGCGTGAGAGGAGGGTAGGATCGTCGACCAGGCGCTTGTTGATCTCGATCAGATGACCTCGCACGCAGGCTCGGAAGGAGTACTCGCTGCCATCAGAGCACGTCACGTCGCACAACCCTGCGTTCTCCTGCATGAAGTGTCCCCCCTGCACGCCCGACAACAACACCCATCAGTCCGCCGGCTAAGCGTGAGCTAGCCCTGGCCGGAAGAGGCCATCACGGCACGGGAGCGCACCTTCTTGCCCTTGCCCGTGATCTTCATCTTGAGGTGGTCGACCTTGCCGCCGCCGGGGCTGAAGTTGATCTTGGTCACGGTCTTGCCCTCTCGCACGAGCGGATGCGTGTCGGCCACTCCGACGATGCAGTTGTGATTAGAGTGCTGATAGACGTACATGTCGTGCCCTTCGATTCCATCCGCATCTGTAGCCGAGGCAGCCAGTGCACGGTGTGAGACTCAGACGCCGGCGTTGGAGATTTGTAAAATTAAATGGAAAAAAAAAACTGAATAATGGACAGAGAAGGACGCACTGGGGTAATAGAACTGAATGTAGTATCGGGAGATGACGTCGGGAATGCCCGAGAAGGGGATCTCGTCCCTCTCGTCCTCCTCCAGCAACTCCATCTTCGCTACCCAATTCTTTTTATGTGTGCATATTTTGCATTGTACACAATTTTCCGTTGCTTTCTTGTTTCCTGAACATTTCCCAGACGTGATTTACCGAACAGCATTATTTTGTTTTTTCGGTTTATTCAGGTAACCAACAGCAGGCCGACCAGGACTGCGAGATGGAAGACACTGCCGCAGCAACAACATCAACAGCGCTTCCAGTGCCAACATCGAGCGCGCCCCCAGATTCGCCACGCATGTTCGAGGAACGTTTCGAAAAGTTCAAGCAGAGCTTCGAGGCCGCTCACCCGGGCCAAGGCGAGGCCACCTCGGCCGCCTTCCACGTCGCTCAGGCGCCCCAGGGAGGCGGCGGTGTGAGCGAGGTCAACATATTCGACTTCGACGGCACCCTCTTCCGTTCGCCCGAACCCAACTACACCAAGTGGTCGAGTGAGTCCGTCGGCAAGCTCAAGGGTCACCCGAGGGACCGTGGCCTCGGCTGGTTCCAGGAGGTTAGCTCCCCCCCCGCTGATGCTGCAGCAAGACTGGCGCTGAAGACAGTGTGGGTTTGGTTGCGGGTGTCGCCGGGTTGCAGGTTATCACGCTGTCGGCGCCGTACGTGCCTGTGACACCCGGCGAGGAGTGGTGGAACCAGCAGCTCGTCAAGCGCGTGCGCGATTCGATGGCCTCCGAGTCAGCCATCACCGGTACTCCTCCTTACATCACACTGCTACTTGAGGAGACTCACTTACACCCGCTCTCCCGCGCGACGCAAAGTGCTGCTGACCGGTCGCACGGAATTGTATCGGGAGAACATTCAAACACTGATCAATCATCTCAACCTGGCATTCGACGTCGTCGGTACAGTTGTCAGACGTCCTCGTGTGTGTGATGATGATGATGTTCGCTCACGTAATGTCTTCGGTGGCTTGTTGCTACAAACAAAGGCCTGAAGGATCCTCCTGAGATGAAGACGATGGAGTTCAAGAAGGAGTTCATCAATGGCCTGGTTGAGAAGTACAAACCGCGCAAGATCAACATGTGGGAGGACCGCCCCAACCACCTCGAAGAGTTCAGCCGATTCCTCCTCGAGAAGAAGCAGCAGCAAGGCATCGACTTTGAGGTGTACACCGCCACTACTGATAATCGGTGCTCTCGTCTGCGAGTCGGCTGTTGATCGACCGCTGACTTGTGTGTATGTAATCAACTCCATCATAGGTGCACTTTGTAGAGATGCCGCCGCACTTCTTGCCCGAGGAGAAGGAGCGGGAGGTGATCGACTTCCTGATGAACAAGCACGGACGTGAGTACATCATCAAGGACATTGTGGAGTACACAGGCGTGCTGATCGATAGGGACTCCCATCGCAAGCTCGTCACTGCATTCCCGCCCAAGGTTAGCTAGGACTGTGTTGTGGGCACAACACTGTGTTGATGGATTGAACGTGCATCGTAACGATGGTGCGAAAACAGGAGCGCTGGGCGAGAAAGGCACACCACATGACGATGTGCCTGGGCGAGATGCGCGAGGACCTGTTCCCCTCGGTCGACAAGGAGCTCTATGCGCTCGGGCGAGAGGTTGAACTCGAAGTGGTCGCCTATGGAGAGGTACATAACGGCAAGGAAGGGAGGCGGCCGAAGCGGACGAGTCGTCTTATGCCTCGCTCTCGACAAACAAACACAGGACGACAAGGCCGCGGCTGTCAAGGTCACATCCGACGTGCCGACGCTCAACACCACGCCCCATGTGACCGTGGCTATTTCGCCCATCGGTATGCGTTTGTTTTATGTGCCCTCATTAGCATGTCTCCCGCTCACAGGTGGCGCACGCACGTAGGCAGGGCCAAGGACAGCAACGACATCAAGGCGTGGCGACCGGTGCGAGTCATTGGACAGACGTATCCTGAGGAGGAAACAGTGGAGGCAACAACGGCCGAGGGAGAACCTCAGGAGCCGGTCGCGCCTTTGGAGCCGATCTGGGTGCAGAGCAAGATCGTGCTCAAGGGCAAGATCTTCCAGAACGTGCGGTACATATCCGCACCCGCATCCAGAGTCACGAGTGTTCATCACTTACCTCTCGCCGGCGATACGCTGCAGACTGCACATCGGAGCGAAGCCGAAGCCGCAGGCGCCCAAGCTCGCTCTCAACTTTGGCAAGATCATCTGCAAGCACCACCCCGACATCAAGGTAAAGCCGCGTCACATGATACCCTTGCGCGGAGCCTTTGAAGCAAGTCCATTGATCATGTTTGCTTGTCAGGGCCCGCAAATTGGACAGATGGTCATCCAGGCCAAGCAGTGGACGCTCGAGACCGGCACGTCGGACGAGGCTCTCGTGGAGGAGTTCATCAAAAACCTCACCATCCAGTGAGCGAGCTGCCTACAATGTCGGTCATCCACACCATGTCGATCACCTCTCGCAATGTTATGATGCGGCCGCAACGGCCACCTGTGCGCAATAGAATATCCAATTTACGTCCCTTCGTGTTTGAGACCCGCCAGCCCAGTTCAATCTCGATACATTGAAATCAAATCCGAAAAAAGATCAGTCCCACAATCGATCATTGAAGATGCTGGAGGAGGCTTCAAGAAGGAGGAGCAGATGACCTTGTAGGTTGGACCTCCCGAAAGGGAGGCTCCATCTGTTAAAATTGGAACGATACAGAGAAGATTAGCATGGCCCCTGCGCAAGGATGACACGCAAAATCGAGAAGATACCCAACTTTTTTTGCTACCCTCCACCTGCTCACCATTATCCTTCATCATCCTCTCATCTCTCTTTCTTCGTCTCATCTCCATCCACTCTTCTCGCCCCTCGGATCAGCTGACCCCCCCCCCGTACAGAAGTGTGCATTAGAACTCAGAGTGAGTCTTCTTCACCACGTTGCGCTGCGCCACAAGGTGTAAAGGCACACGCCTGTTTTTTCGGATCGTTCTGGATCATTCTGTCATCTGGGGTCGAGTCCAAAACCTGAGCGTCTAAATCAACGCCTTCGCGCCAGAATGTCCTTTGTTCTCCAACGGGAGAGGCAGCGAGAAACCGGTGCCGCGACAGACGGCGGTTTCTCGCCACCCCTCACTTTGGAGAAGTAGGATAACACCGTTCATGGTGGGACATTGTTTGTACCTGGAGAGAGAGCAAGAAGGTGAGAAACAGGGCTAAATTATAAGAGTAAGGCTAAGAGCAAAAAAAGCGAATTATAAATCAGTTCTGGTGCCAGATTTGTCCTCAAAGACTATTCAGACGGTAATTCCAAAGTATCATCATCTTATTCGCGATATAAAGACGAGAAGGACGTGAGGACTCACCTTGTCATGAGCACCGGAGGGACCGCGAGCGCTTAAGTTAACTTCAGCTTCTCGTAAGCCAATCGGCTAATCTGTGAGCGAACGGAAAGATATGATTAGCTCCGGAGAAACTGAGATAACGGAACGGTGAGGACTACTAAACGATGGAAGTTTTCAGTGTTGCTGTTAGCACTTTGTAATCAAGGTTATATAGTTCAGAAACTCTAGTCCATTGGACATCATTAGAAATCGCGGACGACTGACACCAAATTAAACCGGGAGCGGAATTTCACCTCTTAAAATCGGAACCGGAGCGGAGTGCCCTCGAGCTGGCCTGTGCATGTGCACTGAAAGCAACGCAAAAACCTGAAGTAGTAAGAAGAGGAGAGATTAGATGTAGCACTCACAAGTCAAAACGCCGGTTTACGGGTGGAAAAAAAGGGCGATGTGCTGATGAGCGCTTTGAGCTAAGGACCGCTGTTGCATCAGGCGTAAGCCAAACCCTTAGAACACACAGTGTGTAATAGGGAGAGTAACTAATGCGTTGTGTGGCTTGCGCCTGAGCACACGCGCGGTCATGCGGTGGTGATACTAGTTGTGCGTGTGTAGGTGTGTATGTATGTGGCGGGTTGAGAACGGTACCTGATGTCAGGAGGCCAAGAGGTGGAGAGGGTGAGGGATAAGAAAACAAGAGAACAGACAAATCGACCCAAAATATACCCGCCCCTCTAATTTCTGGTTGGTTCACATTTGTCGACACGGTGTTTCGATTTCGATTTATTTCTCACGCGGGGTGTTGGGTGTCCGCTGGAGAGGGAAGAGCGAAGAGGGAGGAGAGCGAAGAGGGGACGACGGTGGAAAGAGCGAAGAGGGAGAAGAGAAGGAGATGCGTGTCACCATACGCTGAGGAAGGACATAAGGATGGGCACGAGGAGAATGGTGTTGCCCCATGACAACGTCAAAGCGATGGCGAACAAATGGACGAATGTCAAGAAGAGTGCCGATCGCACGAAGAAAGCCACCAAACAACCTGCGACGGTCAACATCGTCGCAAAAGGGTGGTGAGCATTGCTCCACACGCAATGCCAGCGGGATGAAGGTAGTACGTACCGAGGACGACGCAGAAGAATCCGCAGGTCAAGGTGTACCCCGTTGTGGAAAGAATGTGGATGATGCGTTGCTTCCGGTCCGCAATCGCCTCTCCCCCGTGCACAAAGTGCTGTAAGAGATGCACCGAGTAGGTGACTGCAAAAGGAACCGGTGGTCCACGATAGTCAAGTCAGTTTGCTGCTGACGACACGACAAACGCGGCAACTGTGCACAGGCGTACCGGCGAGAGCGGTGGTAATGACGATGGTAGCGAGGGAAAGCTGAGAAATGGGAATGGTCGGAGTGGAGAAGTGCATGACAATGCCCATCAACTGCACGGCGATAACATCAACAAGTCATCAGTTTCAGTTCGCCCTGAGTTCACAATATCGGCAATAACTAGCGGGGTTGCGTACTTCGAGATGGACACACACAAAATTGATGAGAACGATCAAGCAGGAGACCGCGTCCATCAGAACGAAGGTCACTATAAATACAGATGCTGTAATTGGCACCATGCACAAATTAGTCTGGTCCATCATAGGGTACTGGTGAGGCTGCTGAATGGCGTACCAAAGGCGAGGATGAGGTAGATGTGCGAGCTCGACTGGATGGCGGGGAAGGTCATGAAGAAAGACCAGTTGGGGTCGAACGGGAAGGCGAACAGGGGCTGGGCTTCGTCCGAGATGGCGTACAGCTCCTCTATGGCGTCGATCTGATCCGACAGCTCGACGAGATTGAAGGACAGGGGGAGGAAGCGGGCGGCGGTGATCGAGCGTGTGGTGGGGGAGAGGATGAGATCGCCGCGGAAGAACTCTCCACTCGGGGAGTCAAGGAACGCAGTGAGGTAGGAGTAGAACTTGTCGGGCGGCGGGAAGAGCCCACCGATAAGAGTCGCGTTGTAGGCCGGCACGCTCTGCAGATAGTGCACCATCTGGCTGTACCACGAGTGGAACGATTGGCCGTCGATCCACGTCGAATTCAGCACGTCCCTTTCTAGATGTAATAACCGCGCTCCTGCAAGCACAAATGACGTGTCTGAGCCTTCACTCCCTCGCCTTCGCCCTCGCACTGCGAAACGTGGCGGTACCTATCGATGGGGCCGAGAAATTGCTGTGGGCGGTGATGATCTGGATGGGGTTACTGCCATCGGGGAACAACTTCTCATCCAACTTGAAGTACTCGAACTCTGCATGACCCATAAACCGCTGCGTCAGACAATGCATATAAGAGTGCATGAGATGCAGCAGAGAGTACCTGGCGAGTTGGAGCTATAGAGTTCGCTCGGCAGGAAGTCCTGTTCCCACTTGTCCATCCCGTAGATTCCCAGCCCTGCGAAGCCAAGCAAGCACGCCAGCTGTTCCACGAAGGCCAAGAGAGAGGAATGCTCGCCATTAACCCATGCTTGTTCGATTCGCGCACTGCCTGCATGCTAGTAAGGAGGCTAAGGAGACATACCAGGATAACCCGCACGGGTGTCCAAAGCAAGAAGGGGGCCAGGAAGCGTGACATGAGGGGCACCAGGATGGTGCCCCTCTTTCTGTTAGCTGCACCTGGCCGCTCGCGTCTGTGTGATTCACAATTCGTGTTGAGTTAGACTTCTAAGAGATCGATTAGGCGAGAGGCGAGGGGCGAGGAATGCAACGTACATCATGATAACCTGGCCAGAATTCGACGAATCTTGTGTATCACTATTCTGGATTGAGGTGGGGATGTTGCCCGAGAGGTCATCCAGCTTGTCGGGATCCGAACTGGAATCGTTTTGCCCTGCTCGTTCTTCCTCGTCCTCCCTGCACAATTCGTGAATCTTGAGTCAACACGCTGCACAGCCACAGATGATACAAGTGTGAATTGAACACGTACGACGAGACCGAAGGCACGGAGCGGGTAGACGTTGAGGAATCCACATCATCCACGTCAGGGTAGCACGATATGCAGGGCAAGATGTCCGAACGGTATTTCTGTACACAACAACGCCAGTGTCGGCTAAGTGAGATCACCACCCACCATACCTGTGCGTAGTAAGGAAAGAGTGGTGGTGCGCGGCCGATTACCATGATGCGGCGCGAGTCAAGAATGAGGCAGCACGCAAAGAAGGAAATGAGGAGCAGGTACTCCGTCCCCACAGCCAGTGCGGCTTGCTGTGTTTAACTCGGAGTTAGGGAAGCGACACGAGCAGCGAAATGAGGGGCAAGCAAGTGATAGGCACCTGCCCGAATGATCGCAGACCGGGAATGGGGGAAATGGAGATGGCCAGGAAGGCGATGATCTCGATGAGGCATTCGATGGTGATAGTGGGGCAGGCCTTTGCCATCGCTCCATTGATCCAGTACTCGTCATCGACCACCACCACATCTTGATTCGACAAATTGCCACTGAACAGCAAAGCATTACGGTCAGCCAGAAGCTCATACTTGCCAATGAAAGCAAGTAGATCGCCACGTACATGTTCTTCACCAGCTCGGGGTTGGCTTCGCTGGCCTTGACCTTGCGATAGGGATTGAGCCCGGGGGACGTGATCAGGTCCTCGATCAGAGTGCGCTCGTACGCGTGCACAAGAAGGAGGATGTGATTGATGCCCAGAGCCATCACCAGAAAGTAGAGGGTCTGCGAAAGCGGGGTGATGGTGATTCGCAAGAAGCCGTTAAGGCCTACACTCACACAAAACGCATGCGGGGACAGCCGATCGTCAGCAAAGCGTTCGCAGTGGTGGTCGCACAGATTGCGGGGGTGGTGCGCACCAGTGGCCGCAACACCGGCCAGAACGACGTGAACGATTCCAGCGATCGTCAACAGCACCTTTGAGATCACGCAGTCGAACGAGTAGAGCGTGCCTACATGCGTGGGAGAAAGACGGCAGTACGATGGCAACGTTAGTGAAGCGAGTCTCATGTGAACAAAAAAGTTATTGCGGCCAGCCGTACCGATGAGGAACACGAACATACAGCCCAGCGAGAGGAAGAACAGCCAGTCGTCACCAACCATTTGGGCGATCAGCTTGTCAGTCAGAGACGCCTACATGAAGATGATCTGGTCAGCTCAAGGCCCTGAACAACAAAGAAGCGTCGGCGGGGTCAGAGCAAGCATGATCTCACCTGTAAAACGAGATAGACGCTGATGAGCGGCGATTCCTGAGAGAACTTGGTGGTGTTGGAAACGAGAGCGTCCTCCCACGCCGAAACGATCGCCGGCCAGTCGGGGTTGGCGTCGATGGCGGCTTGCGATGAGTACACGTAAATGAGGGACTTGAATGCGGACGCACTCGCGAGCGTGTCGTTATCGTGCTTCATCCCGCCCACGACGAGATTGCGCATCAGCGGTTGGCGGAAGGACGTCTGCCCCGGCGGGCCTCCAACAACAATGTGCGGGTCGTGGTCGGCCTGAATGGCGGTGAGGTTGAAGCCCCAGTAGTCGAGCACCGAGTAGTAGCGACACACGTGAGGCTTCGACGGGTTAGGATGCACGCACAGGTCGACGATGGTGTAGTTGCGGTTCTTCCACTCGACCGACACGTTGTGCATCATCGAGTGCAGTCGATACACCTCTTCGAGGTACGTGCGTGATTCGTTAGCTGATATCTGCAGTTTGTCCGGTGATAACAGATCCGCATCTGTGCCAGTTCAATGCACCGCCACACACACACACACACGTGCATGAATGAGCTCAAGCTGCTTGATCGCGCTGCAGCGAGGAAGACCGAGCGAGAGGAGGGTAGAGTACTGGCTCGCTTGGCGGTGATGATGAACAGCTCCTCGTGCTCGCCAAATATTCGCTTCTGGTACTCTTCGTTCGTGACATAGGCGCTACCATCGTCCAGCCACAACCTGCAGTTCAACAACCAATTGGCAGTCAGGGCGAGCAAAGTAAAAAAATCAATAACAAAAATAATTTTTAAATATAAATGATTATGTAAATAATAAATTAATTAAAAAACATTAAGTAATACACTGGTGGGCACGTACCGAGGCTGGTCGTCTTGCTGGTCTTCGAGGAAGAGGCCGAAGCCGAGGCCGCCGTAGATGATGGCCGTGAGGAGCATGATGACGACGGGGTACTTGTGGAGGAGCCGCGACCACCGAATGAAGGCCCACTGCAGCAAAGTGCTCAACCCCCGATTCCACAATAGGACGCGCATAAGGGCGTCCCCGCCCCGGCCCTCATCTCCCGTTGCAGTGTCGCGCCGTCTCCTTCGTCGCAACCCGCTGAAGCGGCTCCTCTTGCCTCCATCATCATAATCATCAGTTTCTTCTTCTTCATCACGAACATGTTCTTTTTTCTCGTTTGTCGTTCGTGCCGCTCCCCTCCTCGTGGAAGACGGTGAAGGCTTGGCCGACCCTCCACCGCCGCTTTTGCTCCCGCTCTTGCTCCTGCTCCTGGTGACCCTCTCTTCTCGGACAAGAGGCGCGGCCTCGTCTTCGTTTTCCTCATCACTGCTTTCTGTCTCCGCCGGCGACTCCTCGCTCCCCTCTTCCTCGTCGGTGTAGTCCTCCGACTCGTCGTCGTCGTCACTTCTCCTAGGCGCCTCCATCTCCTGCCCCCCTGCGCTCTCTTTCCACGCTTCTCTCTGCTTGTTCTCCTGCCACGTTCTCGCGACAGGGAAGCTCGCCCGAAACCTCGACTTCATTCATTTCGTCGGAGCCAAACGCGTTGCCGCTGTGAGCACGTTTCTGCAAGAAAATCTGAGAAACACAAGGAAATCGTCGGAAAAACAATTCGCAGTGATAAAAGATCAAGATGGCTGAAGTCGCGGGTGGAGGGTGGGCCGAACAGCTGGCCGCGCTGACGGAGACGCACGTGGAAACGGTGGTGCTGGGCGGTGCGCTCGGGGCGGTGGCTGCGGTGCTGCTGCACTGGGTGGTATGGCCCTACGTGCTGGGGTGGCGCGGCGTGGACGAGGGCAGCTCGGGCAAGCGACGGTTGTGGACGCCCCTGCAGTTCGTCGTGGCGAGCACCATCCTCGGAGCGTGGTTCGCTGGCGCCATGGGCGTGCTGGGCGTGGTTCTCTTCTTGTGGGGACTCGGCATGTGGGGCTTCAACCGCACCGCTCGACTCGGCAACTCGGGGTGGTGACCGCTCACCAGCTGCGAGGTGCCACCTACCCACTCCCCCGCTGAAGACTGGCTGGGTGAGCTTACCGTCTCTTCTTCATCTTCCGTGGACAGGCCAACAGGCAGTACTGGAGCAAGGACAAGGGAGACTCCGCGGCATCGGCCCCAAGCAAGTCTGCTTTCACCGGAACAATGTACATTGCGGAGAAGAAGAAGACAAGCAGAGCCGACTCGCTTTGGGCTCAGCCGAGATGGTGGCGTATGCAGTGGTGACGTAGGTGGTAGAGGAGTTTATTGGAGGGCATAGAGAGAGAGAGAGAGAGAGCAGTGGGGAGCGAGGTGCTATGTACACGTCATGGTCCTCTCGCAGCACAGGTCCTCAGGAGCTGACGGGGAAGGACGAAGGAGCAGGACTTGGAACGGAGGAGGCCAGGGCAGACGAAGAGGATGGGGTAGAAGGGGACGAGCGCGGCGCGTGGAGAGTGGCGAGAGCAGACGCGGGCGCAGGGCTGGGCAGAATGTGCACCAGCTTGTGTGTCGCCGCGCCACCTGTACTGTCGGGCGGCGCCTGTGCCGGAGCGGACGCGAGTCGCTCCATGTGCAGGTGTGGCGGCAATGGAGGCAGGGAGTAGTGTAGTGGTGGCGGGAACGGGCTGGAGGAAACGATAGAGGTCGACGTGGAGGGCGAAGGCGGGAGCGGAAGACCATAGGCGGCAGCGATCGTGGAGGAGAACGGAGAGAGGGAAGTGGGCATCGTGGAAGTGGTAGAGGTAGGCAAAGTCGGCAGCGGAGAAGGCAGGCCTGAAGCATATCTTCCGGCGCTGTACGCGGACGACGAGGAGGAAGACGCGGGCTCGTGCTGGAGCTGCCGCTGCGCGTGAATGAATTGCTGAAGCTGCTGGAGCTGCGGCTGCTGCTCGTGTCGTAGCTGCTGGAGCTGCTGTTGCTTCTCTCGGAGCTCCCTGAGCTTGTGTCGTTGCAGCTCAAGGGCCAGGCTGTAGGCCGACCCGGGCTGCACGGTCTGATCTTGTGCGCTTCCCGTTGGAGCCGGGGAGGTGGAAAAGCTCGACGTGAAGCTCGACAACAGAGGGTAGGAGGAGCCTTGCGACATGAAGTCCTTCAGTGTCGGTAGCAGCTGTGTCTCAGATGCCTGTGTGCATGAAGCAGGTCGTCGAAAGAGAGGGAGAGACTGAGTGAGCCTGGCGACGAGGGGAACAGGAAACTAAGTACAAAAGCTGTCTTACCTGTAGTACTTGAGTGGGTTGAGGTCGCTCCTCCGTGCGTTGCGTGCGTTCGCCAACCAGGAAGTGACCGTAGCTGGGTGTGCCTTGTTGGCGCCCGGCCGCACCGGTCGTGTAGGGAGTGTAGAAGGATGAAATGGTGGACTGAACGAGCGTCGCTTGCTGTCCAGGGCAGCTCTCCGGTCCGCCCAGCTTTACTTGAGTGGGCTCCGTAGCGGCAGCGTCTCTGTTGTGCAGACTGTTAGCATCAGCGTTGAGCTGTTGCCAGGCAGTGGTCTTGCCTTCAGGCATGAGGTCCGGGTTGGCTTTCTTGCCCTTCCGAGTTGGGGAAGGCTTCTTGGACGTGCTTCGCTTACCAGCGCCGGCTCGCTTCTTGCGCGCACCGGTGGTGGTGGTCGCGCTGGCGGGCGTGTCGGTAGTGGGCACAGGCGAGCCATTCGAGCTGTCAGCTCGCGGTGGGCGGATGATGATCTTCAGTCCCTGTTTGCAGGTCTGGGTTAGCATGGTAGCGGGACGAAGCGTTGCAGCATGCAGCACAGGCTGGTCCTGGTTACTGACCTGATACTCCCTCGTATTCACCGGGGCTTCCTCCACCTTTTGGGCATCAGGTGTAGGCTCCTGTCCCTTGGCCTTCTTCTGGACGTTGTCTGCAACCTTGGCATCCTTCTTCCTCTTTACCGCACGCTGGAGGTGAAAGAGGGCAGTCAGAATGCTGTTTTGAGTGTCGGGCAACGGGCGGTGGAGAACCTACCTTCCTTGCTGGCGGCTTAGGTGCTGCGGCTGTGGTGGACGCCTTAGCCGTCTTTGGCTTCTGCTCCTCCTTGGGCGTTACTTCAGAAGACTCTTCGGCAGTGGTAGTTGGAGGGGCATTTGCCACTTTCGCCTGCTTCTTGCGTCGCGCGGACTCCTTGCGCTCCTTCGGCCTTTTGCTCGAAGCCGGAGCTTCAGAGCCGTCGGTGGTGTCGCTCGGGGTTGCGTTGCCTCGCTTGTTCTCCATCCGCTTGCTTCGTCGAGGCTTCTTTGCCTGTTTCTGTCGGGCCTTTGAGCCCTCTAGATACTCTCCGCCGTCGTTCTCATCACCCGAGCGGAGCTCGTCTTCGGACAGCGCTGGGACGACGTCTTCGTCGGCCAGCGTCTCCTCGACAAAGTGGGGCAGAGCTGCACTCGCCAGGGGCGTGGCCATCATTCGGCCGGTCACCATTCCCATGCTCCTTCCGCCGACTTTCGTGGCCACGGTTGCGGTAGTGGTGGCTGCCTTCTCCCTCGACCTTCGCTTGGCGATCCGCTTAGGCTTGGGCGTGGAGTTACCCTTGCTCTTCTTAGCCGCGGGAAGCACGTCCGGCACCTCCTCGCCATTTGCGACCATGTTGATAAACATGCCCACATCGATCGTCACGCTGTCGGCCACGCACTTGCAGGGCTTGGCCTTCTTGCCGAAATCGAGCCATCGCTGCAGCGCGAAGTTCACAGCCTCGGCGCAGTTGAATCCTGAGTCCGGATCAAAGATTGAGAAACAGTGAGCGTCACGCTTCGATGTCAGTGAGGGAAGAAAGTGCTTACCAGCATTGAAGCCAAAGTGGTAGGCGCCAGGAAAGGTGATGATGAACTCGCCAGGCTGCTGGACGGCGTGGGTCAGCGAGACGTTGCCCATCTTCAGTGTGCTCGGCGAGAACATAGACGACTTGTGGCGCAGGAACTCGGCGCACTCCTTGAACTGCATCGGAAAGTGTAGCTGTAACCAGTCATCACAGCTGATGGTCAGAACGCTGCCATGGAGTGCGGCTAGCCAAGAGGCGAGGCGCGCGCAGCGATCTGGAGCAGAGCGGTACCCGAGCGACCTGGTCGACGCGGTGCTTCTGCGCAGAGGGCACGCCGTACCAAACCTTGGGCTTGCCGAAGTGGAGGAAGTTGATGCTGTAGAGATCCATGTCCTCCGTGTGGCATGCGAAGAGGGACTTCCACATGCCAAAGTAGAGGTAGGGCGACGTCACGCCCGGGAGGAGCTTGCCGAGCCGCTGGCTCAAGAGCGTGTCGAGATGCCCCAGGTTCCACGCGTTTCGCTTCGCTATCTCGGACGACGCTGGGGCTGGGGCTGGGGCTGTGGCGGTGGAGTCGGCGGCGTCGGTATCGGCGCCTCGCTTGCGCTTTGGCGATCGCTGCTGCTGCTGGGATTTCTTTTTGCCCTTGGCTGGCGGCTCGTCGTTCGCGATTTCAACTTGAACGACGTCAATTTCGCCCTCGGCGCCGCCATTCTCAGCATCATCATTCTCCTTGCTCGCGTGCTCGGCGTCGCCCTCCTCGCTCTCGTCCTCGAACAGGGTGCCCAGCATGTCGGCACCGTAGAGGGGGGCGTGGAAGGTCAGGTTCTTCCAGAACCGCCGTTCGAGCTCCTCGATGTCGAACTTTTCGGCATCGGAGCCCTCGCGCTTCGACTTGGGGAAGCACTTGGCAAACTGCTCGTCGGAGGCCTGCTTGAACTGGGCCAGGGTCATGGGCTTCTCCATCACATTGACGACCTGGTAGACGCCCTGCTTGCCGTGGACGAATTGCCGAATGGGGCAGGGAATCTCGATGTTCAAATCGTCGTAGGACGAGACGCGAGGTCGCCAGCCCTCCGGCGGGACGATCTTGCAGATGCCGTACTGCTCCGCGATGGGCTCGATGCTCGTCACATACTTGGAGAAATCGCTAAACTCCTCTGCCGTGGGGCGGAACACGGGGATGGGGCGCGCCACAGACATAACGCGAGATCTGTGCGCGCTGGCGGCCGCTGCGAGTAGTACCGCAGATGATGACTCCCAAGGAGAGAGAGAGAGAGAGGCGGAAAGTGGCTCGCAAATGATGCGGCGCTGTTATGATGGATGATGGATGTGAGTTACTGGGTTTTCTCGCTTTTCCTGCGCACGGCGCCACCGAGCCAAGATCGTTCGATTTGAAATAAAGGGGAGAGGCCGGCGCCACAAAGATGGAACAGAGCAGCGCGGGGCAGGTCAACACGCGGTCACGCGAGCTCAGGCGAGCGGCTCGCGATGCTGTTGGGTGGAAATTGGCCTGTCCCGTGCCGCATCCCACGGAAGGCCTGTCGTATTTCTCGCGGTGTGAAGCTGGGACCACCAAACATTCGGAATACGCCACCACAAGAGCAGGAGGGTGCACGCAGTGACGAAGGTCAACGTTCAAGTGAAGGAGAGCCGAGCACGCTATGCGAGGGAGGCCACACGCGAGATCCCCAATCGGTGTGACAAAGGGAGTACAAAAAGAATGACACAAATAAATAAGAGAGAGAGAGAGAGGAGGATACTTGGGACGTGGCTCGCGGCTGGAGGCTCATGGGGTACTTTGGTCGACGGACGGATTTCTCACTCACTTCCTCTGCTTCTTCACCTGCTTCACCTGCTTCTTGATCCAGTTGGCGGCGAGCGTCATGTCCCTGTCGGACTCGGGCAGGTAGTCGAACAGCGCAGGATGAACGTGTTGCATGTGCGACACAACCTGTGGACGGAGAGATTCGACAGAGTGGCGGATCAGATCCCGTATGAGGTCAAAAGAGAGGGGTTGTAGCGGTGGTTCGTACCACAAGCTTGACATCACCGCCCGCTTGAATCGCCTTGCCGGCAAAGTGCGTCGTGTCATCGAGAAGGACCTCGCGCTCACCCGCACTAAGCATAGTGATCGAAGAAAGATCAGATATGACTGACGAGAAGAAGCAATCGTAATCCGGCACGGATGACAAGTAGAATGGAGTACATCATGTAAAGGGGCGGCAGCTTGGCCAGCTTGTCGGCAGACGCGAAGATAGGCGAAACCTTGTGCGACCTGCGAGCAGCACGATCCTCAGGGCGAGTATCTTTAGCGCGAGGGAGGGAAAGAACGGGAATGGATCAGCCACGGCCCATTGTCAAGATGTCCGACGTGTCCGATCGTCGTGGTTGGTGAAAGCGCGCGTACTGGTGGCCAAAGCAGCTGCCCAGTTGAGGAAGGCCTCCTTGACAAAAACGTCGGACTCAGCGTTCTTTTCAAACGAAGGACGGTCCGTCGCCAAGTCGGTCCAGGCTGCCATGGTTAAGGCCGCAGCAGGAGCAGGAATGGTGCCTGATGACATCCACCAGAGATGCACACGTGCATGAGCTCATTCACCAATGGATGGCATAAAAGGCGATGTAGAGCATACCCTTGTCCTCGTCTTGGAGAGCGAGCAGGGTGAGCAGAACCAGACCACCACCGGCACTGTCGCCGGCGAAGACAGTTCTGTTGGCAGCGATCTTTTGATCGTAGATCAGCCACTTGTAGGCCGCGACTGAGTCCTCAATTTGCGCAGAGAAGGGATGCTCCGGTGCGAGCCTGTGTGACAACGCTCATGAGATAAGGCAAAACAGATTAATGGCGAAAGAGAGAGGTGTACCGATAATCAACAAACAGCACCTTGGCGTCCGCGCGGCGACCGAGCTCAGCCGCAATGCCACCGTGAGAGTAGAAACCACTGCATGCAGAGGGAAATGCGCAGGATGAGCTCATGAAGGGAGGACGACATGTAAGCGGTGTTAGGAGTCTAACCCGGCAATGAAAGCGCCGCCGTGCAGGTAGAGGATCGTGGCGGTTTTGTTGCCTCCGGGCGGAGTGAGCCAGTACGCAGGCAGAACCGAGCCATCGTGGCGGCTGCGAAAGAAAGAGCGGCAAACAGCGATCGGGTAAGGCTCTCCCTTGGTCTTACACACGCATCAGGGAGAGGTCTGGGGGTAAAATACGTACGAGATATTGACCCTCTCGACGACAATGTCCCAGGGGATGGAGATCATACTGCCGAGTGTGTCTACTTGCTGCATGCGGCGAAGCAACCTCACAATCAGTCATCACAAGAAAAACTGAGGTGCAGCGGCCTTGGGCGTGCACCACGTGGGTGCGGGAGGGAAACTAACCGAACGGCAGGCTCCAAGATCGAGCACGTTGCTGTCGCCGTTGAACCGGGCCAACCGCTCCAGCGCCATGGACTCGTAGCTCTGGTCGGTGCTGGCCACCTTGTGCCAGTGCTTGAGGAGCAGCGAGTCGGCCTTGATAAAGCTGACAAAGAATGCTCGCTGTGCACTGTAGGAACAAGGCAATTCGGCCAAGAGATAAGCGAGATCGTCGCCCATTACTTTCGTGCTACAAAGAAAAAAAATTCGACAAGAAAATGCACGTGGACGTACGCTCCAGGGTAGACGACGGCCAAACCCACGGTCACGGCAAGGAGCGCGATGATGACGACGATCACTTTGTTCATCTTGGGACGAAGCGAAGTAGCGGGATTGCGGCAAAAATGCGATGATGACGACGGCAATCCAAGGCGGATTTATTAGGGCGCCAAAAGGCAGCCGCAAAAATTTTCGCATTTCCCGTTTTTTCCCTCTTTGGTGTCAAGCCGTTACACCGCAAAGAGCTCGTCACCAAAGCGGCAGTCACGACTTCAGAGCTGAAGTGGCTAACTTTACCCACGCAAGTGAGCGATCATGCGCCTGGTGTAGGACTGCTCGCAGCAAACTGGCCCGGAGAGTGAGCGCAGAGCAAACTCAGAGAGCGAAGGGGCCGAACGGTTGAGCTGGCATTGCTGGCGCAAGGACGAGGGGTGATGGGGCGTGCCCTAAGGATTTCTTTGACATTCGCAACGCTTCTTTTTTTCGTCCCCTCATAACCTAGAATTCCCGTTCATTTTTCGAGTCCAGCGAGGGCAGGCGCTCGAGCGGAGCACGGTCACCTGCTCGCCAACAATCCCTCCCATTCACCCAGCAGACTGCAAGACCAGCCACACACACACACACACACACACACACAACTCAAAGCCTTGAGCCCATTCAACCTTCCTTCCAAGGCAGAAGACCTCGCCACACCACATTCAGCTTCTTATCCAGCACGCCAGCACACGCACACAACCTCTGAGTTGAGCTACAATGGAAAGAAAGGACTCGAAACAACAGATGGAGCGACGCAAGTCTATCCTCGGCAGCGAGGGCAAGGAGCAGCGTCTCATCGTTATCAGCAACCGTTTGCCCATCACCTGCAAGAAGGAGAATGGCAAATGGACCTTCACGCGCTCCTCTGGCGGTACCTTTTTCGCTGTTGCGCGTGCTTCAACGTTTGTTGTCGCTTCGCTCTAATCTTCGCTTTTTTAGGACTTGTGGCCGCTCTGTCGGGCCTAAACTACAGCTCCTTTATCTGGATCGGCTGGCCGGGCATCTACATCGACCAGGCCGAGGAGCGAGCAGAGGTCCGTGCACTCCTCTCTTGTGCAAGCGCTTGGTTGACTCGCAAAAGATTACGCAAATTTATTAAAACAAAAAACAAAACAAATCCAAACCTATGTGCTCACCCCACGACGTCTGCGCAGGTGGAGAAGCTGCTGTTGGAGCAGAACTGCATGCCCGTATGGATGAGCGCTGACGTTGTGGACGGCTACTACAACGGATTCGCAAACGGTACGCTCTCGAGAGCGACATCGCGAGATTTGAAGTTCGAAATCTCTGAGGGATGAGCTGCTGTTGTCGTTGTGTAGGTGTGTTATGGCCGCTCTTCCACTACCGTGAGAACTTTGACTATGAGGACACGTGGTACGACCACTACGTCACTGCCAACCAGCTCTTCGCCGATGCTGTGTCCAAGGTGCGCGCATGCAGACTGCTGTGGCTCGGGGCGGTTGCCGATGCATCGCCTCACAATCCCTAAATAACCTCGCCAACCTGTGTTTGCACTTGTTTGCAGATGTGGCAAGCTGAGGACCTGGTGTGGGTGCACGATTATCACCTGATGCTGATGCCCCGCATGCTTCGCCAGAAGCTCTGCCAAAACGGAGCCGAGACTGCTCAGGTAACTGCTCTAAAACGACGACGCGATCGGAGCGCCTGTGAGCGCAATGGTCAATGACTGACCGCGACGTACGCTCGTTCGCTCGTGATAGATCTGCATCGGCTTCTTCCTGCACATTCCCTTCCCCTCGTCCGAGCTCTACAAGATCCTGCCCGTTCGCTCCGAAATCCTGCTCGGCATTCTCGACTGCGATCTCATCGGCTTCCACACGTACGCCGCTTTCCACCGCACGCGTTTGGCGTGTTCCGATGAAGATGTGCTGACCAAACGATCGTTGACGATAAACAGGCTCGACTACGCTCGCCATTTCATGCAGGCTTGTTCACGTATCATCGGCGTGGAGACTCAGGTGCACTAACGTCGCTTGTGATTGTAGGAGCTTGAACTTACCTCCTCATCGCCCTCATTCAGGCTTCCACCGTGTTCACTGCTGATCGCGCGATTCCGGTGGGCGTGTTCCCCGTGGGTATCGAGCCTCAGAAGTTCTTCGACAACATTGACGAAGCTCCTGTCCTGTACGCTCTTCTGTCTATCTGTTGACCCTTGCATCCGCGCGAGTGCTGACGGACAATCACAGGAAGCGCGTGGAGGAGATGAAGAAGACGTACGGAGATAAGAAGGTGATCGTGGGTGTTGATCGCCTGGACTACATCAAGGGCATCCCCCAGAAGCTGCAGGGCCTGGAGGAGTTCTTTGAGCGTTTCCCCGAGTGGGTGGGCAAGGTCGTGCTGATCCAAGTGGCCGTGCCCTCGCGTGAGGACGTCGAGGAGTACCGCCAGCTCAAGAGCGAAGTCGACGAGCTCGTGGGCCGAATCAACAGCAAATATGGTGCGAACCTCGTTCAGTTCATCGTCTCTCTCTTCTCGCGTACTAAACTCCACCTGTGTACGTACGTTAGGTGCCCTCGGCTACCATCCCGTGCAGTACATCTACCACAGCGTCGATTTCAACGAGCTTTGCGCTCTCTATCAGGTTGCCGAGGCTGCCCTCATCACTTCCTTGCGTGATGGCATGAACCTTGTGGTACGGGTTTGCTTGGACGTTGTCATTGCCAGACCAACACTCATGGATCACTAATCATTCCTATCACTCCAAGGCCCTGGAGTACATCTCCTGTCAGGAGAAGACCAACGGCGTTCTCATCCTCTCCGAGTTCGCTGGCGTATGTCCGCTCTCTTCTCATGAATCCATGATGAAGCTTTCACTTTGCTTAGCTCGCGTGGGTTGTCTCGCTTGTGTAGGCGGCCCAATCGCTCGGCACTTCCCTCCGCATCAACCCATGGAAGAGCAAGGACGTTGCACGCGCCATCTACAAGGCCTTGGTCATGGACGCCGACTCACGACGCACTCGCCACCAAGCCCTGTTCAACTACGTCCGCACATATACGGCTGCAGCTTGGTGCGCATGCTTCTTCGCCCATTCCTTCCAGCTACTTGCTTGATCTTCTTGCTCACTTTGTGTAACACTGCTACAGGGGCGAGAGCTTTGTTAATGCGCTGCAGTCAGCTGCCCAAAAGCAGAGGGCGTCTCTGTTGAAGCTCAAGAAGTCACCGAACGATTTCGCACGTGTCCTCGAGGTACCTTGTTCCTTCTCTCAAGTGCTCCATGCGACGAGAGAGTGCTCACGCTGTCCTTGCGTCACAGAACTTCCAGGCCCATCAGCCCAACAAGCGTCTGCTCCTCTTGGGCTATGATGGCACTCTCGTGCCATTCCAGACCATCCCCATCCTCGCCAAGCCCACATCCCAGGTCATGCGCCTGTTGGAGGATCTGTGCGCGGCCGGCAACCTCGTCACCGTGGCCAGCGGTCGCGACAAGGACACCATGCAGTCCTGGTTCCGCTCCATTCCTGGCATCGGCCTCGTGGCCGAGTTTGGCCTCTTCTACAGGTGCGCGCGCCATGCCCCACTCGTATTTACACTCACAGCAGTGTGGGAATCGCGCAACTCACACTTCATGTTGCTCCTCCACCCAGGCCGCCCAACAAGGAGAACTGGCAGCGCCTGCCGGGTCACTCAGGTGACCACTCGGACTGGAAGCTTGCCGTGTCGCCGCTCCTGAAGCGGTACGCCGAACGGACGCCGGGCGTCATGATCGAGGAGACCGAGGGTAGCTACACGTGGAACTACAGAGCCGCCGGTCCCTATGGCGCCTTCCAAGCAAAGGATCTGCACTCAATCATCAACTCCCTGATTGGTACGTCACACTCTTGCACTAAAGTCCCTGTCATCACCCATCCACTCACTCAGTTCATCCTCTCTCCAACGCAGCATCGGAGAAGTTGGAGCTGGAGGTGTCGGACACCAACAAGGCCCTCGAAATAAGGATGAACAACATCAGCGTTGGCCGCCTTCTTCAGGATGTCATCCTGAAGGGTCAGGAGGTCGAGCTGGTCGTCGGCGTCGGTGACCTGGGCATTCTCCCCTCCGAGGTATGATTAATTGATCGTTCCTCGATGCATCCGTGGTGTGTGGTTACCCTGATGAGCACCTCAAGCTAACTTCTGCGATTCTTCGTCACAGACAAAGCTGAGCGACTCAAGCGCGACACTGCTCAAGTGCATCGTGGGCCAGAAGCCCGAGAAGCAGGAAGTTCACCTCCACCTCAAGGATTCGACGGAGGTTCTCGGCTTCCTGCGAAAGCTCGCTCATCCCGGCAAGGAGGAGGAGAATGAATCAGACAAGGCGAGCGACTCAAACAAGAAGACCTCACTCTCCTCGCTCCTCTCTTCCGGGCAGGCGCAAGCCTAAACTCGCTCCCTTCGCGGCCACAACACACAAATAACCGAAAAAATACTTTATTGCCATTTCTTGCTGTTTTCCTTTTCTCCTTTCTCGGGCTGTCGACAGGAACGTAAAGGGGTCTTGGGCAAAGGAGCAGCAAGAGTACATCGAAGATGGAGAGCCGTTCCAGTTTAGGCCGTTTGTGCATCGTTGGTGCGACTCTCTCTCTCTCTCAGTCTCTCTTGTTGATTTGCGCGTGAGCGAGATTAACTCAGTCGCTGCGTCGGTAGGTGTGGGCAAGTTGGGTGTATGCGCATCTTTGGTGTACGCTCATGCTGGCTACGAGGTCGTTGGCGTGGACGTCTCGCGCGACCACGTCGATGCGCTGAACGCTAAGACCTATCGCTCCTCCGAGCCCCTGGTGAACGAATACCTTGCTGCGTGCACCACCTTCCGCGCCTCGACCAACCTGCTTGAGTCAGTAGGCTGGGCAGAGGTCGTCATGCTCTTTGTGGATACCCCCAGCGGTCCGGACGAGAAGGTCTACGACCACCGCAACGTGAGTAACGTGCTGCACACTATGGTACGACAACACCACCTGCGCGCACGAGAGAGCTACAAGGCTGATGCAGTGCGGGCCAGAATCAGGCCAAGGTCAGCCACAAGCACATCGCCATCTGCTGCACCGTCCTACCGGGCTACATTGCCAACGTGGCGAGGGACCTGCTGAAGGACGCGGAAGGGTGCACACTCAGCTACAATCCGTCCTTCATTGCACAGGGCAACGTCATGCAAGGGTTGCTTCGCCCAGACATGGTACACATTGATTGGGCTTTACGCACTCTGAAGAAGATAACCTAAGGCGTAGCATGGATGAAAGGTGTTGATCGGTGAAGGCACCAAGGACGCTGGAGATAGGCTAGAGGGCATCAGCAGGTCTGTATGCCAGAACACCCCTCAAGTACAACGCATGTCTCCTGAGAGGTGCGTAACCTTCTCGCCTGGTGCTGGGTAGGTGGGATATCTTGAGCTCAATCAAACGGCATGTGTTGTGCACCGGCACAGTGCGGAGATCACGAAGCTGGCCGTCAACTGCTTCATCACCATGAAGATCTCCTTCAGCAACATGATCGGCGACATGGCTGACCGCACACTCGGCGCTCGCAAGGAAGACATCCTGAGCGCTGTCGGGCAAGACTCGCGCGTGGGGCCCAAGTGCATGCAGTGGGGTTATGGGTTCGGTGGCCCGTGCTTCCCGCGCGACAATCGCGCGTTGGGCTATTACGCCAGTCTGACCGGAGTAGATCCGCTGCTCACCACTGCGGCCGACGAATACAACGTCCTACATGCCCTCATCATGGTGGACCGCCTGCTCGATGAGAAGCGCGACCTGGTGCACACTCCTGCCACAGAGGTTTCATTGCAATTATCACTGCTGACTCAATGCTCTGGCGTGGGTTGATGCTCTCGTATTGCGTCTACTAGTACGTCTTCGAGGATGTGGCCTACAAGAGCAACTGCCCCGTGCCGATCATTGAACAGTCCCAGAAGCTAGAGGTGGCCCGCCTGGTGGCCGCTGCGGGCAAGCCTGTCCTCATCCGAGATCGCCAGGAGGTCATCGACGCCATCCGCAAGGAGTACCGCTACGCCTCTGCTCACTTTGCCTTTGAGTCCACGGACATATGCCAGTGAAAGCTCTCCGGCCAAAAGGCTCTGCCTGGAGCCACTGGCCGGTGGGAAGAGGCTCTCCGCAGGCGTCCTATGTGTGACTTCTCGTTCGTGCAAACGAAAGCTTCGTGTCCCCTGTTTGCCGCGCAGTTCTGATGTGGTCCATAAAAAGACATGCACGAGAAT
>CDFA01023019.1:0-23662 GCA_000826305.1 Acanthamoeba healyi | reverse complement strand
TACCCAAAGATGAGCCATCTGTAGGTGCGCATCCAGTCCTTTTGCTGGCGGTAGCCCATCTTCCTGCAGTCCTGGGTGTAGACGCCGAGCAGGCTCCATCCGAGCCGGTTCGTTACGAGCAAGACCTGAGTGCCGGCGCAGCAGCAACAACGTCAGCTTGGGCGAGTCTCACACGCACACGCACACGGCTCGGGGCGGCACCTGGCCGAGGAACGAGACGATGGGGCCCACGACGGGCACGATGGAGAAGGCCAAGAGGAGGAGCGAATAGCGGGTGAAGTGCCACGATCGGTGCGCGTCGTCCTTCACGTCGCTCACCCACGCGCGTCCCTTGGTCGTCGAAGACACCTCCTTCAGCTCCCGGTACAGCGACGGATTCACCTCGCGCAGCTCGTCCTGTGTGCGTGTGCGATTGCGTGTGCGCGTGCGGTGTGTGCGTGTGCGAGAGAGCGTGTGAGAGCGTATGAGAGAAGATGCCAAGGGCGTGGTGGGGGAACGTACGAAGAAGAGGACGTTGGTGGAGACGGGCGAGCGCGACTTGGTGATGGAGATGGCCCAGTAGGGGATGAGGGCGAGCAGCTGCAGCGCGAGGCCCGGCACGAACACCACGATGGGGAGGGCGAAGAAGAGGAGCACGATGGCCGCCGAGTAGAGGGCGAGCAGGACGACGCCCATCGATTTGGCGAATCTCGTGTAGTCGCTCATGAGCCGCGGATTGCGCAGGGCCGACGCGACGCCCCAAATGGCGAAACCGATGCCGCGCAGGATGCCCTGGGCCGCGTCCATGGCCCACGCTCCTCCCTCCAGCGGCGTGGAGGGGCCGCCCAAACGCGCACGGGCCTGCTCTTGCATTTTGTCCATAAATTTTGTTCTCATGTCGAGTCGCTACTCGGTTGGGGGGGGGGATCTTACTGGGGTGTGTCTGAGTCAAAAAGTAATCACTTTCGCGGTGGAGCCCTGCGCTTCAAGCGGCCTGGTTTGCAGCTCCTCCTGGTCTGGCACCACATTTTCGATCTCCCCTCAAGACCTCCTCTCCCCTCCATCTACTTTTCTTTTGATTACACGCCCGCGAGGTAGCGCAAGCTATGCGCGGAATGTAGTCCGCTGTGGCGCTCAGCGAGCGATGATCAAGGGGGGAGGGTGCCCCTCTCATGCGCACACCGCAGTCATGTGGCATCATGATGGGGGACACCATGAGGGAACCTCAGGGTCGTGACGTGCAAGCCGCCTCGCGATCAAGGTCTACCCACGCCTCGAAAAGAGGCGCGCGAAGGCACTGCATACTTCCGCTGCTGCTGGGTGCCGACCGGTTGGTGTAGCACCTGAACCGGCAACACCCCTATGCCTCTCCTTCTCGCTCCTCGCTTACGCCCCACCTCGACGGACGCGACATACAACGTCTCTCTCGAGGCAAGCACACACGCCCGGGTCGAGCTGTGTGCTGCTCCCCGGTGGCCTCGCCATGACGCGGGGAGGCGGGGGCGGTGCGGCCGAAACTATGGTTGCGGGTGCCGAGGCACCTTTTCTCGACCCCTAGTGCTGCGGCACCCCACACACCGACCAGGATAAGGGACACCCAAGGCCCTGATGACGAGAGACTAGATCAGGCAGGTCTGTGTGGTCACCATCCGAGACGAGCTGGCAGGCAACGCGTTCCCTGGCGTTGCCCCGTGGCCACGCAGCCAAACTTGATCACGACCGGATTTATCCCGGCATTTCAATGTCGAACCCGCAATCCGCGAAATGTCGGTGCGTTCACCATTGCATTCCTGTTTTCGGATTGGTGTCGACGCGCGAAGTTTGCTGCGCGGAACGACACGACCGTGTTGTTGCCCGGTGTATCCTTGCCAACCTCCGGCGCGGTCGTCATTCGCTACATGGCGCGCGCTTGTAGGTCGCGGGTGGTACAAATACCCCTCGCCTGATGAAAAGGTCAGCCATTCGCTTCCGTTCGTTCACGGCCCGTCACAACCCAGCGCCCGAGTTCGCGTGTGCGTTCGCAGCAGCAGCAACAGCACAAAGACAGGACGTGTCTGACGCGACCAAGCACACCGGGACCAGATCACCAGCCAGCCTCAAAGCTTTGCCGCAACGCGACCGCTGCCGCACACACCGTCGACCTGCACAACTCTCACACTCACCCGGAGGAGAGAGACACGCTCTGCTTTCTTTCCCAACACATCAGCAGCCAGCCAACAAGCTCTAGCAAGCAAGCATGCTGGCCTCATTGCCTCCTCCCACCACGAGCCCGCGCAAACGTATGCTGAAGCCACAACACGCCATGATACGGAGGCTGAGCCTGCCGTCTTCCTCGCTCCTTCCCTCGTCCCGCTCGCACCCCAACTCCACCACCACATCGCCACGCACGCCGCTGCACTCGCCCTTGATACACCGTGCAGGCGGGCGGAGACGCGACCGCCACATGCTCGCCATCGACGGCTGGCTCCTGCACGTGGCGAAGCAGCCCGACGGCTCCCTGCGCCTCAGCTTCCAGCACCAGTCGTGCGGCGCCGCTGCCGCCTCGTCCTCCTGCGATCGCCCTAACGAGGTACCTTCCCTCCCCCACTACCACTTCCTCTCTCTTTTGTCTCCAGACTCGTACTCTGCGCGTAGCGCTACTCGGCAGCGGCAGCAGCTGCGGTGTGTCCTCGTTCCCCTTCCCTCGCTCTCAACGTCGTCTTCCTGCAGCTGGGGCCACACACGTGCCCCACGGTTGCCGAGATGCGGCTTTCCCTTTTATTTCCCCGTATTTTCTCTTGTTTTTAGCTGGTGATCATTTCCTTTTGTTTCCCCTTTCCTTTCTTTGTTTTTCTCTTTCCTTTTTGCGTCCCTCAGGGAGAGCGCTAGCTAAGCATAGGGCGTCGCCCGGGCGTGGTGATGGTGTGACTTAGGTTGTGCTCCGGTGTGGCGGCGTGTCTCGACGATGCGGGCACGACGGAGAGGAAGAAGACGAGGACAGCGCCTCGTCCTCATCTGAGGAGTCGGACGTCTCCTCGGAGACGGGGTGTGCCCCGCCCACCACCATCAGCCTCGAGAACGTCGAGGCGGCGGACGTGGCGCAGTCGGTGGTCTCCACCCTCCTCACCTCGCTTACCAACGACGTCAGCAAGAACACGAAGCGGACGTACTCTTCCACCACCTCCACCTCCACCAGCAGCTTCGCGGCACCGTTCGATGCCAGCAACTCGCCACGACGAGGACGACGAGGAATGAAGCGAGCGCTCGACGACGATGACGACGACGCGGAGGAAGGGATGACGGTCGAGGCCACACCCGAGGAGGACGACGAGGAGGAGGAAGACGACGACGACTACGACGAGGAAGCAGAGGCCGACAGCGAAGACGACAAGCACGACGACGATGAGGAGGACTACTACTATGCGAGACTTTACCACAACAACAACTCGAGCAACAAGCGGAGAAGGCGGTGGAGGGGCGATGACGTCAGGAGCGCCGCGGGGTCACCCTATTCGCCCTCGCCCTCGCCCATCGACCCCACCTTCTCCGGCATGCCGGCGGAAATACAACTGCACATCCTGCAGCTGGTGCCGATGCTCGACCTCCTCCGGACCGTGCCTCTCGTGTCGCGTCAGTGGAACGACCTGGTGCGCGACGACGGCCTCTGGCGTCTGCTCAAGACCCAGTACTTTGGCGCGATGACGCGCCCCAGCAACAACCGCAACTTCCTGTCGCAGACGCTGAGCAGCTCGGCGTCGGTCCCCTCTTCGGCGCTGATGATGCCTGCCTACCGCGAGCAGTGCATCAGCTTCCTGCGTGAGCTCAAGGTCCTCCAGCAGAAGCACCACCGGCGACTGTACGAGGAGGAGCGCAGCTACCGCCAGAACCAGCTCATATGGGGCTGCACCGGCGGACACACGAGCTTCGTCCACGACCTCTTCCGCTATCACGACAATCTCATCGATGTCAACATGCTCTCCGCATCGGGCAACCACGCCGAGCGCACTCCGCTCATGGTCGCAGTCGGTACGCACACGACTTCAATGTTCCCTCGCTCCTGCCTCAGTCTAACCGTCCGTCTTCCGCTTTGCGCAGCTGCCGGCAATGACGACGTGGCCGCTTTCCTGCTCCTCGAGAGGAACGCCGACGTGAACCGTGCCACCAGCGACGGCTCCACGCCGCTGATGATCGCCGCCAGCAAGGGCCACAAGAACGCCGTCAAGTTCCTGCTCGATCAGCAGGCCGAGGTGAACCGTATCACCAAGAACGGATGCTCCGGTATGCACCCTCAGCTCCCGCTCACGCCCGTCTCTTTCGACGAATACGATGTGCTCACCCCGTTGTCTTGGCCTTCTTCTGTCTCCAGCTCTCATGCTTGCGGCGCTCGCCGGTCACGAGGAGATCGCAGCGCTTCTGTTGGAACGCGGAGCCGACTCGTGCGGCAAGACTGTCGACGGCTCGACGGCTCTGATGATCGCTGTAAGCAAGGGAAACCAGCAGATCGTTTCCTCTCTCCTCAAGCACACACGTACGCGTCTCCTTGCTCTCTCTCTCTCTCTCTCCGTGTCGCGACAAACGTGAAGCTTTGCTTGACTCACCACGTTGTTGTTCTTCAATGCAGCCGCCCATCAGAGATCGCGCGTGGTGAACGAAACGAGGAAGGACGGTTGGACCGCCCTGATGATCGCCTCCACCAAGGGCGAGGAGGAGCTCGTGCGGGTTCTTGTCGAGAACGGCGCCGAGGTCAACAAGCGCAAGACCGGCGACGGATGCACGGCGCTGATGTTTGCCGCAGCCAAGGGTCACACCGAGATCGTGCGTTTCCTGCTGCTGCACCACGCTGATGTAAATACGCGCAATCGGTACGCCACAGCCCCTCGCACGCACGCACGCACGATGCATGAGTGTCCTGCTGCTCTCGCTCACGTGATTCCCGCTCTCTCCACACACAGTGACGGATGGTCGGCGTTGATGATCGCCGCGGACTGGGGACACAAGGGGTGCGTCGAGGTGTTCATCGCGCACAAGCACCTCTTCACGGCCAACGGCCACCCGTTCGGTCGAGTCAACCTGCGGATGGCGCTCATCGTGGCCTTCATGAAGAAATACTACGACATCTTCTCGCTCCTCCTTCAAGTCGGCCCTCAGTAGTCCACTCGCGCGCAATGCGCACAGTGCGCACGTCGATGTCGTCGAGGGTCAAGGTATATAAATAGTTATTTATTTTGTGAGCTCTCTCCCTCTCTCGCTCGCTCTCTCGCTCTCTGGTGGCTCCGGTCTCTATTCACAAGTGGATGCTCTGCTTCTTCTTGTTGAAGACTAGTTCGGTCTCGTCTCGTCTGGTCTCGTCTCTAGAAGAGGGCGCAGCGCTTGGCGGACTGCTTGGATCGCTTCTTGTCCGACTCCTCGTCGGCCTGGTGTCGCTTGCGGATCTCGCGGACGAGGTCGAAGAAGCACTGCTCGACGTTGATGCGCGCCTTGGCCGACGACTCGAGGAAGTGGCAGCCGAACGAGCGGGCGAGGTCGTGTCCCTCGGACGAGGCGACGACGCGCGAGTCCTCGAGGTCGCACTTGTTGCCCACCAGCACCATGGGCACGTCGCTCTCCTCCTTGACCCTGAGGATCTGCTCGCGGAAGGTGGCGAGCTCCTCGAACGACGAGCGGTGGGTGATGGCGTAGACGCAGATGAAGCCCTGGCCCCCGCGCATGTACTGGTCGCGCATGGCCGACAGCTCCTCCTGGCCCGCGGTGTCGAGGATGTCGAGGAGGCAGGTGACGCCGTCGACCGCCACCTGCATCCTGTACGAGTCCTCGATCGTCGGGTCGTAGTCGTCCATGAAGTGGTGATTGATCAGCTGAATCGTCAGCGCCGACTTGCCCACGCCTCCCGTCCCCACCACCACTATTTTGTACTCTGTCATCCTTCCTTCCCTCCCTCTTTATGTGTGTGTCTGTGTCTTCTCTGTGTGACTTCTCCCTCTTCCTCTTCCTCAAGCTTCCTCTTCTTCCTCTAGCTTCAAAATCTCTTCAATCTCTCACTCTCTGTTGGTGGTCTCCTGGTCTGACCTTTGGACAGTCAGCTGGTGTGTGTATGTGTGTGTGTTTGTCAGTGTTGGTGGGTGAGTGTGTCTCCATTTGTAGGCATCTGGTCTCCACAAGGCCTAAATCCTATTGGTGAGTATTCATAGACGCCAATTAGGTTGCAGTGGAATGTGTTGCCGCGCAGCATTTCAGAATTATGAAACAGTTCTGAAACAGTTTCTTAAGCGTTCTGAAACAGCTTCCTTGTTGAGTTCTCGGACGTAATTTGGGCCGATGACCACGGTCCGCCCCAAATGGTTCGTGAGTCCATGTAAGGTGAAGCTTGTAACGGCGTGTGTTCATGCTCAGCTAGCACGGCTACCACCAGTTGATTATCAAGAAAGATGCTATGAGGGAGACGAAGCGGATATTGATGATCGATCAGCCCACAACCACTCTGTCGTCCTCCTCTATGCTGCGATCAGCAGGCGCTGAGCCGCTGCGCTGGCCAACACTACCCCTCCTCCTCCTGCTATGTGTGCTCTCCTTCGGGGCTGGACGAGCCGACGCCCAAGACATTCGCAACTGCACGATCCAGGTTCGATCAACGTGCGACTACGGTTCCACAGGCGGTAGCCCTCCGGCGGTACGTCTCGCCATCAGCCCAAGCCAGTCCCACCTCGTCCTAGAACACTCACACTCGCCCCCCAGACCAGCGCCTCTGTCATCCAGGGCGAGCTGGGCGAGCAGTACTCGATCTATCCACTGTTCGGGCCGACCTACAATTGGAACAACGAGTTCACGCTCAACCAGACGGGGACGATCTCCTACTCGTATCTCATCTACGACGAGGCCTACAACCTCAACTCGAACGAGAAGTTCATCGGCACGGCGTTCGTGGACGGGAAGGTGATGGAGCAGGTCTGCCCGCCGCCTCCGGGCGTGGTGCGTATCAGGAAGGAGGTGCAGTACAATCCCATCTGCCCCAGCGCCAGCCCCTCGCCCTCCTTCACGCCGACCAACTCTCCCACCCCGTCGATGACGGCGACGCCGACTCGCTCGCCTACACCCTCGCTGACGCCCACGCCCTCGACCACGCCGACGCTGTCTCCGACAAACTCGCCCACCTCGTCGCCCACGCCGAGCATCTCCGTCACGCCCAGTACGACGCCCACCGCCTCGGTGTCGGGGACGTCGTCTCCCTCGGCGTCGGCCACCATCTCTCTCACGCCCTCGGCCACGCCCTCCATCTCTGTCACGCCGAGCAGCTCGCCCACGCCGTCGATCTCGCAGACGCCCTCGCCATCGACGTCTGTGACTCCGACGACGTCGCCCAGTAGCTCGCCGACGCCCACCGCTTCGCCGTCGATGTCGATCACGCCCACTACCACGCCGTCGGTGACAGCCACGCCTACCAACACTCCAACCTCGTCGCCGTCGTCCACGCAGAGCCCATCGACATCGCCTTCTTCGAGCTCCACCGCATCTCCATCGCCCTCCCCGACGCAGACGCCGACGAGCACGCCCTCCTCGTCGCCTTCGCCTTCCAGCTCTCCCAGCGCGACCCAATCTCCGACGCCTTCGCCCTCGCCGTCCAACTCGCCCTCCGAGTCGCCGTCGAACTCGCCCACGACGTCGCCGTCCTCGACGCAATCGCCGTCGCCGTCGCCCACCGGAACGCAATCGCCGTCGCCCACGTCGACTCCATCGCCCTCGACCACGCCCACTCCATCGCCTTCGGGTACGCCCGAGGCATCGCCGTCGCCCTCCAACTCGCCTTCGCCGTCCTCTTCGCCGTCAGAGTCGCCTTCCCAGTCGCCGTCATCGACCTCAAGCCCATCGTCCACTCCCTCTCCCTCAGAGTCGCCCTCGGTGTCGCCCTCGAGCACGAGCTCTCCGACCGCGTCGGTCTCCCCTACGCCGTCGCCTTCCACTTCCCCGTCCGCCTCGCCATCGCCGACCCAATCTCCGACGCCGTCGCCGTCGTCCTCTCAGTCGCCGAGTGTAACGCCATCGCCAACCGCATCGCCCTCCAACTCGCCCACGCCTACATCGTCGCCAACTCAATCTCCCACTCCCTCTGGCTCGTCCACGCCATCGCCGACGCCGTCTGCAACGATGTCAGAGACGCCCTCGCCCACCCAGTCGCCCACACAGTCCCCGACGAGCTCGCCGACTGCCTCGCCCACGCCATCGGCGTCTTTGACTCCGTCCGTGACGCCTTCACTAACCCCGACTCCCAGTCCCAGTGGGACGGGCTCACCATCGCCCTCCACGACGCCCTCCAACTCGCCCACGCCGTCCATCACGCCCACGGTCTCGCCGTCGTCGTCCACCACGCCCTCGCCCAGTTCGTCAAACACGCCATCTCCCACGCCCTCGACAACGGCGTCTCCATCGGCCACCGCCAGCTCAACCCGCACGCCGTCGCTGACGCCGTCCATCACGACGTCACCCTCACGCACGCCCAGCAACTCTCCCAGCGCGACGTCGTCGCCGTCGCTCACCATCTCGCCCTCGACGACGCCGCTCGTCAACAACACCTGCCGATTCCAGGCCTGGGCGTCGTTGGCCCAGGACGTCGACTTTGTCTCGATCGGCACGCGAGCAGACTACATCCAGGCCCTCACGACGCGGTGGAACGAGTACCTCGAGCCAGGGAACTTCGAGATCTTCCTGCTCATGTTTGACGCCCAGCCTCGCGAGCTGCAGGCCGAGTATCTCATCTACTTCACGCCGGCCACGGCGCAAGCCACGGTGGGTCTGCGCATCGGGCCGGTGTCAACCGCGGCCATGTTCGACATCACCGTGACGTCGGTGTCGGGCAGCCAGTCGAGAGTGGCGAGCGACATCACAGGCGAGCAGTGCTACGTGCCACCGACGAGAACGCCGACCAACTCGCCCACGCCTTCGCGAACGCCGACACCCAGCCGCACGCCCTCAATCACTCCTACACTGACCCCAACGCCCACTCAGACGCCCACTCACTCGCCCTCGTCCACGGTGACTCCGTCCATCACGGCAACGCCATCACGGTCTCCATCGGCCACCGCCTCCATCACGATATCGCCCACACCCAGTTTAACTCCGACTGTGACGCCCTCGCGCACAGTGACTCCGACGATCAGCCAGACGCCCTCTGTCTCCCCGACGATCTCCCTGTCGCCTACGTCCTCGCTCACGCCGACGCAGACGCCGACAGTGACGCCGACGATCAGCACTTCCCAATCGCCAACGTCCACTCCCACGCCCTCGCGGACGCCGTCGCCAACGGCGTCGCCCTCTCCCACGCAATCCCCTACGCCCACCCAGTCGCCTACGACAACGCCCTCGAGCTCCTCCACTCCGTCCGTCTCGCCCACCTCATCGCTGACCCCGACGCCCTCCACGACGCCGTCGCGGAGCAGCACTCCGAGCAGGACGGCCACGGTCTCGCCCTCGCCGTCTGCCATCGTCGCGATCGGCTCCGGAGGCGGAGACGGCAACACCGGCGTCATCGTCGGAGCCGTGGCAGGCCCGTTGGCGCTGTTGGCCCTGCTTACGGTCCTGGCGGCCGCGCTGATCGCCATGCGCATGAGGCGGAAGCAACCGGGCGAGGAAGTCAACAGCTTCTCGCTGGACACCATCTTCACCTCGGCGACGTCGCCGCTGTACGTCGGGCGCAACGAGACCTACGTCAACGAGCTCTACCAGCCCGCACAGGCCAAGATCGGCCACGCCTCGATCAACGCCGACACTCACCGAATCACCAAGGAGAGCTGGGACACCGTGTGATGATGCTGCACGCTGCTGATGCCGACGCTCACCTCTCGGCCGAGTGTGTTCGTTCATTTTTTTGCTTCATTTTTTGCTTCGTTTTTGCTTCGCTTTCTCTCTTTCTATCTTTCCCTCACCCCAAGCTCTCTCTTCTCTCTCCTCACCCTCTGCCTCATACTCTCCCCCACCCCCTCCCCCAAGAGTCGCTTTGTCTCTCACTCACTGAGCGAGATCGTTTTGACCACTAAAGTCACCCACGTTTGTATCAACTCACGCGTGATGATCCTGATGGCCGGGAGTGACCTCGATGAGATCGTCGCGCTGCTCGAGGGCGACGCTCCGGAGCCGCAGATGCTCGGCGAGGAAGGCCATCACGTCGCGCATCTCCTCTCGGCTCTTGATCATGTCGTGCGCCTTGTCGTACTCCTTCCACTGCACGAGCGCCTTGGCTCCGGGGTCGGTGGCCGGTTTGCCGTAGCGACTCCGCACGTGGACCAGGTGCCGTCGCGCCTGAGCGATGGGCACCATCCGGTCCCTGCTCCCGTGCGTGATGAGCAAGGGCGTCTGCGCTGGCGGCCTTGATGCGTCCGATCCCAGCTCCGTAGTGAGAGCCTCCTCCTCGAGCAGCGAGCTCGAGACGGCGATGACGCCGCCCAGCGGCTTGTCCAGGCTTAGCGCCAGCCGGATGGCGACTACGGCGCCCTGTGTGTGTGGACGAGTACAAACAAACAACACGCACACGACATGAGGCTCGAGGTGGTTGGTGAGACAGAGCGTGGGCGAAAGACCTGAGAGAATCCGAGGAGGAAGACGCGACTGGGCTCCCAGTCGTGGTCGCGCTCGAGCACGGCCAAGAAGTCGGTGACGAGTTGTTGAGCCTTGGCGAGCCCGTTCAGCCGTCGCTTCTCCTGCGCCGTCGGTGTGATCACTGCCATATAGGGCGCTCACACGCGGATCAGAGAGGAGTCTCGCTCAGAGCGCTCACAGTGCAGGCGCACGTACGCGAGCCATCGTCCTGGTTGAACGCCGGGTACCAGCCGTAGCCGAGATCGAACGGCAGGTCGAGCGGCGCACGCAGCGCCAGGCAGCAGGTCTGCGGCACCGCCATCGTCTTGGCCAGCGCCTCGTAGCTCTTGTGCGTGTCGCCTGCACGTCTCACATTCGCGTCAGCACGCTGCGGCCTCATCATCACGCCATCACAGTGCAGCCCGTGATCGAGCAAGAGGCAGACGAGGGGAGGGACGAGGCACCAAGGCCGTGGAGGAGGACGAGGAGGTTCTCGTTGAGGCCGTCCGGGCTGGGCACGAAGGAGAAGACGCGCAGCTGCGAAGGGAACTTAACCGGGTCGGGCGCCAGGTCGCGCCTGGTCCCCGCCGATCGGTCGACCTGCGTCACTGCGGCCTCGTGGTGTCCCACGCGCGGCATCCCCGCGGGCCGCTGGCTGGACGTCGCAGCGGCAAGCGCCGGCGCAGGCGAGACGACAGAAGAAGCTGATGGCGGCGGCGCGGCTGCAGGCGCGTGGCAGGAGGACTTGTGACGCGGCCAGTTGGCGCGCTGGCATGCGGCGGAGCAGTACCAGCGTGCACGGCACCGCGAGCAGCGGAGAGGCGACTCGAGCGCCTTCCCACACTCCCCGCACGTCCTCGCTCTCTCGTCCATCCCCAATGTGCGGGTGCGGTTACCTTTTCTTTTTCTTTTCCGAAACATTTCTCTCGTTCAGTTTTGGTGGATTGGGAAAATGAGAGAAATTTGTTTTCCTTCGATGATTTAAAGGATAACTGAATTTTCAAACTAGTTTGTGGTGCTGGTGGTCGTGTGTCTCCTCTCTCTGCGCTTTGAACATGTACGGCGGCGGAGGCGGAGGTGGGGGCTACCAGCAGCAGCCTCCCTACTATCAGCAGGACCCCTATAACAACGTGCCTCCTCCTCAGCAGCAGCAGTGGAATGCTCCAGCCGGCAACGTTGGCGGATACGGCGGCGGCCCGTCGGACTACACGCCCCTCGACTTCCCCAACTACTACGCGACCTCGGGACCACCGGCCTACCCCGCCTCCCCCGCATGGGGCGCCCCTCAGGGTACGCAGACGCCATTTATTTATTTTATTATTTAATAAAATAACTTAATTAACATATATATATTTGTGTGCTTGGCAGGCTGGGGCGGACCACCGCAGCAGACCGAGTACTACGGGCAGGCGCCGCCGCCCGCCATGACCTACGGCGCAGGCGGTGGAGGTCCCGCCACCGGCAGCTACGGCCCTTCGCTTGGCGCCCCGCAGCAGATCTACGGTAACGCACACGCCCATACACGCACGCACACGCACGTGTATCTGATCTGTCACGTTGTCGACTCGCCTTACTGGCTGGCTGACTGACTCGGACCTTGACCGCTCTCTCTCTCTCTCTCGTGTCTCTCCTGTTTGTGGGGTGGGCATCAAGGTGGTTCGGCGCCTCCGCTCTCCCAGCCGTCGCAGTACCTGCAGGCGGCGTCATCGGCCACCAACTCCTCAAACTATGGCGCGCCGCTCTCCACCAACAGTTTCGGAGGCGGTCCGTCCTCCTGGTCGCCGTCCCTCTCCATGAGCGGTACCTCTGCTGCATGCTGCCCCACGCGTGCATCACACGTTGTATCTAACGTCTTGATCTCACGTCTTGTCACACTGAGCAGGGGGACAGGACCCGTATCTCTCCACGGCGCCGGCTCCGTACGCCAGCATGGCCGTGCCTCCGTCGCTCGGAGCGCCGTACGGCTCCGCTGGCAGCCCTCACACGTCGCTCGCCGACCTCATCCCGCCGCCCTCGCTCGGCGTCCCGGCTGGCTGGTCTGGCAGCCCCGCACCGGTGACTCCGGTGGCCATCTACGGCAAGGAGAGCTCCGTGGCTGCCCAGCCGCCGGCGTCGGCGTCGGCGTCCGTGCCGCCTCAGCCTCAAGCGCAGCAAGAGCAGCCGCAGGACCAGTGGTGGGCACAGAACGGGTGGTGCGATGAGAACGGGCTGTGGTGGAGCGAGGAGGAGTGGGCCAAGTTCTACGAAGAGGAGAGGCTGCGCAAGGTATCTTGCAACAACGCACGCACGCACGCACGCAGCTCTCTAACTCAACTTGTGATGCTCGCGTGCATGTGCACAGGAGAAAGAGGAAGCGTTGAAGAAGGAGCAGGAGGAAGTGGAGGCCAAGAAGAAGGAGTTCCTGGAGAAGGCCAAGGAGCTGGCCGCCATGGAGGAGGAGCAGCGCCGCAAGGAGCGCGAGACCCGGCGGCAGGAGAGGCGACAGAAGCGCGAGGCCGAACTCAAGCTCGCCGAGGAGAAGGCGCGACTCGAGACGGAGGAGAAGCAGCGCCAGGTCATCGAGGAGCAGCTCCGCGCTGCGGCCCAGCTACAGCAGCAGCTCGAGGCCGAGGGCGCAGCCAGCAGCGCGGCGGCCGAGGCCGAGCGACAGATGCTGCACGCCGAGCGCGAGCGGCTGCTGGCCGAGGAAGAGGCACGCAGGAAGGCGCTCGACGAGGAGCGCGAACGCCTGCGCGCGCTGAAGGAGGCCGAGGACAAGCGGCTCGAGGAGGAGCGTCAGCGCATCAACGAGGAGAAGCAGAAGCTGATGGCGCTCGCCCAGGAGCTCAATGTGAAGGCCGAGTCGCACAAGGAGGAAGAGGAGGAGCTGCGTCGGCAGAAGAAGGAGAAGAAGCGACAGGCCAAGGAGAAGCTGCGACTGCAGGAGCTCATGCTCAAGGAGGAGAAGGAGCGGCTCGAGCAGGAGAAGCTGAAGCTGGTGGAGCTCGAGCGCGAGCGACAGGAGTTCGAGGTCAAGAAGCAGCACGAGGCCGAGCAGGCCGCCCTGGTCAAGGAGCAGCTCGACAAGGAGGCCAACGAGCGCAAGATGCAAGAGCTTCTCGAGGCCCAGCGCAAGCAGGCCGAGCAGGGCGGCGCCGAGCTTGAGAAGGAGATGGCCCGCCTTCGACTCGAGGAGGAGCGCAAGGCCCATGCCAAGGACGAGGCCGAGCGTCGGCTCGAGGAGGAGCGCCAGAAGTTCGCCGACATGCTCAAGCGGAAGGAGGAGGAGCTTGCTGCGCTCGAGCAGTTCATGAAGCAGCAGGAGCAGCGGCTGCATGAGGAAGCCGAGCGCAAGCTCAAGGCCGCCACCGCTGCCGCACAGGCGCAGGTCGAAGCCGCCGTCGCCCAGGCTCAGGCCCAGGCCCAAGCCCGCGCCGAGGCTCAAGCTCACGCCGAGGCTCAGGTGCAGGCTCAGGCCCAAGCCGAGGCACAGGCCCAGATGCAAGCCGCCACGTCTCAGCCGGAAGTGACCATTGGTACGCCCTTCTTCGTTGATCGAGCTGTTGCACGAAGAGTGGCCATTGACTCGATCGGTCCCTTCCTGTCTGCTCTGCAGCTGTCACAGCTGGAGACGGCGGTGCTCCTCCGCCGCCGCCGCCAGCTCCGAACGCGCCGCCCGCACCGCTCCCGCCTCCGGCGCCGTTGGCTCCCGCTGCGCCGGCCGTCCTACACCAGGCGGAGATAGGCGATAAGCCTGCTGACACGACCGGTACGCACATGCGTGCTCCGCAGCTCACGAGCCCAACACTCAACAGCTGCACTGCGCTCGCGCGTGATGGTCGTGCACTGATCACTTGTTCACTCAGCAGCAGGCAGCGCTGGTGGATCGCTGATGGATCAGATCGGCTCCATTGGCGCATCCAAGCTGCGTCGTGTCTCTCCCGAGGACCAGCAGAAGGCCGCGACTACCAAGAAGACCGTAAGCTGACCTCTGCCGTCTCCTTGCCTGGATCCAGTTCCCTTTTGCTGACCTCTTCTCTCGCGCTCTCCTGCAGGACGACTCAGACTTCATGAGCCTCATGATCGCCGCCATCGGCTCGCGCAGAACCGCCATGGAGTGCGTCACTCCCTTCCCTTGTCCTCCACACGCCATCACGGTAAGAGATCCCGAGTGTGAGCGCTCATCATCGCCATGGCATTCTCTCCTACCACAGGGAGAGCGACAGCGAAAGCGACGGCAACGATGAGGAGTGGTGAGGCGTGGGACCTTGATTGCAGCTGGAGAGGGATTCCCACAATAGCTGGCGGATGTGCGCCGTGGCACGTTCCAAGAATTTGTGCTCACATTTTTCCGCGCAAGTCGACAATATTTAAAAAAACAAATAATAATAAAATTATCGAATCTAACACGTCCAAGCGAGTAGAGAGATCTCGAGAGGGCGCAGAGCGCGGCGGAGGAAATGGTGCTGCTCTACGTCGTGTTGGCCCTGGCGACTCTCGCCTTCTTGTACTTCAAGGTACGTACAAAAATGGGCGCTACGTAGTGGCGCGTAGAGGAAATTTAAATTTAATCAAAACAAATCAATTGGGCAAATGTCGTCGTTGGCAATGGGGGGTGCACACACGCACGCAGGTGTTTGCGAAGAAGAAGAGGGGAACGAAGCAGCTCACCGCGACGCAGGCCGATGCGACCGCGGTGCCAGAGGCGACGCGCCAGGCCGTCTGGGATCTGTTCAGGCGCAGCTTCGTGAACGAGTTCAAGGGGTTCAAAGATTTTGACGATTACCTGCTCACCCGCTCCCTGCTGCTCTTCCACGACACGCGCGAGAAGCAGCTGCAGGGGTTCATCATCTTTCACGTCGTAGACCGCGTGGTCGACGGACGCGAGCTGACCGTGGTCGTGGGCGATTTCTTCACCGTGACGGCCGACTACCGACGCCAGAGCACGCCCATCTACGCGCTGCTCAGGCTGTGCATCGCCACCAAGCTCAAGAACCCGTTCAGAGAGATGTACTACTTCTTCATCACGTACTCGTTCAAGTCCTACCTCAGCTTCAGCCGCTCGATGGGCGAGTTCTACCCGTGCCGCGTGCGGCCCACGCCTCCGTTCGAACAGCGCGTGCTCGACCTGCTGGGCAGCGAGAGCGCGGGCGACTGGGGCACCTACAATCCGCGTACGTGCGTCATCGAGAGCCTCGCGGTGAAGCAGGCTGCAGGCAACGGCGGCGGAGGCGCGGAGGAGGGCCATCTGTCCGACCTCGCGCGCTCGAGGCCGCGCGACCTGAGCACGACGTGGATGTGGTTCGCCCAGCAGAACCCCAACTTTGCCAAGGGCGATTGCCTGTGCGTGCTCTGCAGCATCGATCTCAAGAACATGATACACGGCGCCAAGAACTCCATGTTCCGTGCCCTCGGCCTCGGCTCCAAGCGCATGGCGCAGCCCGTACGCACTCTCTCTCTCTCTCTCTTCGCGCTCTATGTCGCTGCGCGTCGTGCTCACCATGCTCCTATGCTGCCGTGCACATGCAGAACAAGCCGTTGTCCTTTGGCATGGCAGAGACCAGGGCCGACGAAGTTCAGGTACGCTGCCAGCCTGCCAGTTTGTGTTGTGTGACTGTGCGTTTGCTGATTGCTTGGCGCGGAGCAGAGGAAGGAGCCCGAGTCGTTCATGATCTCCATCAAGGACGAAGAGCTCGATGACCTGACGGAGAGGCTCGAGAAGACACGATGGCCCGACCAGCTTGAACTGGCTCCCGACAGCAAGTGGTCATACGGCACAGAACTGGACTACATGAAGCAGCTCACTAAGTACTGGGCAAACGACTACCTCGACAACTGGAAGATGCACGAGAAGCGACTGAATCAATTCCCTCACTACAAGATCGAGGTATTCCCCAAAGCTTACCTTCCTCCGTGTTGTGCGTGGCTCCAGTGGCGCTCACTGACACCACGGTGGATGCGCAGCTGGAGGATCGTCAGGTGCATTTCATCCACGTTAAATCTACCAAAGAGGACGCCATCCCCATCATCCTGCTGCACGGGTACGAGAACGGGCTCGTCGTGGTATCTCGTCCTGGACGCTCTCTAACAAACAATACATCGCTTGCATGCGTAGATGGCCGGGCTCGTTCTACGAGTTCCACAAGATCATCGGACCCCTCACGCGACCAGACAAGCACGGCGGCAAACCCGAGCAGGCTTTCCACGTCGTGGTGCCCTCACTGCCCGGTAATTGACATCCGCTCCGTTCACTGAGTCGTTGTGCGTCTTTGCTGACACGGCAGCACGGCGTGCGTGAACTTGGGTTGGCTTCGAGAATGCAGGCTATGGCTGGTCAGACGCACCGCTGACCCCGGGCTACGACGTGCAAAAGGTGGCCAACCTTATGGTCAGCCTGATGGAGACCCTGGGCTACAAGCGGTACGTGGCCCAGGGCGGCGACTGGGGCCATCTCGTGGCGGCGCACATGGCCATCATCGACGCTCAGCGCTGTCTCGCCATTCACCTTAACATGGTAGGCACCACCACCTGTCACACCTCCCTTGCTTCCTCGCGCTCAAAGGCTCACCCTCCACACCACTTCCCCACGTCACAGGTTGCCATCGAACCTCGGAATCTTACCACCAAGGCCAAGATCGCGTTCGACGTGCTGTTCCAAAGGTGCCGCCCCGCCCCCTGAGAAGAACACTTGCTGAGAGAGCTCAGGAGCGTTGCCTTAACGCCAACGTCTGCGCCCGGCATGACAGGTGGCGATTGACAGCCAAGGAGAGGGAGTGGCTCAATGGTATCGACAAGTTCGTGGAGGAGGAGACGGGCTACATCGACATTCAAGCGACCAAGCCACAGACGATCGGCTACGCTCTGCAAGATTCTCCAAGTATGGGCCCCAATGACTTTGCGCGTGTTCGCACGTGTTCGTTGCTTCGTTCATCTCTTTGACCACTCGTTCCCTATGCGTTGCAGCTGGCCTTGCGGCGTGGATGGTGGAGAAGTTCAGAACGTGGAGCGATTGCGATGGCGATGTGGAGAAGCGATTTAGGTATTCACCTCCTCCGCGCTGCAGCAGCTGCGTGACGTGTGCGTTGGGCCAAGCACTCACTTCTCTCCCTTTTTCCTCTCGTACGACCCGCCAACAGCAAGGACGACCTTTTGACCAACGTGATGATCTACTGGCTCACCGGTTCCGTCACCTCCGCGGCGCGCCTCTACTACGAATCGAAGAAGAGCGGCACTTTTGCTTCCCCGCCCATCCCAGGTTCGTTCATCCTTCTCCCTCCTACTTCTCCTCCTCCAACGCTTGCATCTTCATCTTCAACGCTATTGTGTTGTTGTCGTTGTTGTTGGCTCACGCGCGTGCTCATGTGTCGTGATGATGATGATGGTGGTGGTGCGCACAGTGCCGGTGCCGGCAGCGATAGCGGTGTACCCCAAGGAGATCCTGCGGCCGCCACGGCGCTGGGTGGAGCACTTTTACACCGTGAAGCGCTGGACGGAGATGCCCGCCGGCGGCCACTTCCCGGCCCTCGAGGAGCCCGAGAGCCTCGTCGCCGACATCCGGGCCTTCTTCTGCGACGACCTCTGTCTCCACGACGTCTTTGCCGCCTCCTGATCCATTCATCCACTCACCCATCCATCCATCCAATGTAAGTAGTAGCAGCAGCCAGCAGCAGCACCAGCAGCAGCCCAGTAGTTGATCACGTGACGTGACTCCCTTTTGATCTTCTCGCTTTGTCTTCTTCATCATCTTCCCCTTCTTGGGTTCATCTTTTTCTTGGCCCAACAAACAACCACAACTCGGCCACATCATGCATCGTCACCACCGCCCCGATGAACATGGAGATGACAGTCACGCCCAAGGCAGGGTAGGGCAGCCCGAGCTCACAACAGCACGCTATCAGCTGGGGTCTGACCTCTTCAACGAGCTGATGCTCATGAAGAAGAAGGATGGGGATGATAACCACCAGTTGGTGGACGTGTACTACGACCTGGGACCCCACCAACAACATGGCCCCTCCTCCTCCTCGCTGCTGACCGTCTGTCCCGCGTGGGCGGGCTGGCGCTGGCTTCGCTGCCGTGTCGAGAGAGCCACAGGCCGCCGCCGCTGGAGCCTCCTCCGCTCTTGCCACGCCAGGGCCTCTGATGATGGTGATGACGAGCATCAGCACATGCGGCACCTCGACGTGGAAGACCACGACGACGAGGAGGAGGAAGAGACGATCCTGGCCCAGCTCTTCCCCGACGTAGAGTTGAGGCCCGCGAGCCTCGCCGACGCTGGGCTGGTGATGCTCGCACGCATACCCGCCGCCCGCACGACGATCGACCTCCACGAGGGACGCGGCGCCAGGATCATCCTCGAGTGCGCCCTGCTGGCTACCGACCTGTACGTCCTGCATGCGACCATCGTCGCCCGCGACACGGACGTGCTCGAGAGCGTGCGCGCGTCTCTCTTGGCTCGCGCCGTGCCCGCTGGCCAGCGGTGCGAGGTCATCTGGTCCATCCGATTGCGCAATCCCCAGCTCTACGCCCGGCTGCTTGCGTGCGGCGTGGTGAGGCGAGAGGACGTCGGCTTCGACGACGACCGCGACCTTCTTGTCAAGGAACCGCCGCTCGACATGGGCTATACCCCGTCTAGGAGCTCGATGGCGGCGCAGGAGCGACAGTGCGAAGCTGAGCTGCAGGCACTGCAGGATGATGACGAAGAGGGAACGCAAGCTTACAGCCAGTCGCTCGAGGTGCCCGCAAGCGAGTGACGCTTGAGTTGTCTCTCCCGTTTTACCAGAACGCCCCGCACCTGCAAGGACTATGAACGACATCCCCGAGGTGGCGAGCCTGTGCGTGTGTGCGTGTGCACTTCAAGGTGAAGCAAGAAAGTTGTTATCCCCCAATTCGTTGGACACCAAGACTCCCTCGGGGATCCCTTCTGACGTGTGGGCTCCTGACGGCGAGTAGCCAGGCGCCACATGTACCTAACATTAGACGCGAACTCGAAGAGGAAAGCACACGCCATGCTCGTCTGTGTTAGGGATCTCCTGGTGCATGCGTGGTTGGTGGAAAGGGCAGGCAGAGGGCATAAAACCGGTGTTTGTCCAGAAATTGTCCTGGATCGGTTGGTTGAGGATGCAGCCCCGCCCAACCAGGACTTTACCCCTAAGGCCAGCCAATCACCACTTGCACCAACCACACTTCATTAATCCTCAAGTTGAGGAGCTCCTCCTGCAACTTGCAAGATAAAAGCATGGCACACCACCACAAGGCTTCACTCTTTCACTGCGTGCCTCACCCCGACAAACCAACAATGCACACAAAGCTGACCACCGCTTCTGCAGCCCTTGCTGCCCTCCAGGCCCTGACCGTGCTGGTAATGGCCGCCACGCCCAAGGCTCGGGCAGGGGCTACACCCTCGATTGGGAAGCCAAGGGATCCACCTTCTTTGACAAGTTCAACTTCATGACCCACGACGACTACTCCCTCGGATTCGTCAACTACGCCAACCGGACCTACGCTCAGGGTATGAGCTCTCTCCCTCTCTCCCTCTCTCTCTCTCGCAATCTCTCATGCGTGTGTGCGGGCTAGAGATCTTGTGTTGTGTGTGAACTCAACCTAAGGGGCGTGCGTTGTTGTGGCCTATTGCAAAGGGCCTCATTTCGGTGGCATCCAATGGCCAGGTGAAGCTCAAGGCCGACACCACCAACGTCGTTCCTTCGGGTTCACGCGGCCGCGATTCCGTGCGGCTCTAGTCCAAGACGCTGTTCAACTCGGGCCTGTTCATCGCCGACGTCGCCCACATGCCCACCGGCTGCGGTACGCCACCGAACTAAACTTCAAATCATCTGATCTTCATGCTCTAGAGTGTGAGCTCACATGATCCCTCTCAGCCACCTGGCCTGCCTGGTGGACGTACGGCCCCAGCTGGCCCAACAACGGCGAGATCGGTACGTCTCCCCCGCCCTGCCCTTGTCCTCGTCCTTGTCTCTCCGTTCTGTGTGCTGACCTCTACGCACACAGACATCATCGAGGGTGTGAACAGGGGCACCGTGGACACTGCCACGCTTCACACCAAGACCGGGTGCGACATGTCCAGCGTCAACCAGACGCAGCTCATGACCGAATTTACAACAAACGCAACTGCTCCACCTCGGCTGGCGCTGTACGCCCAGTTCGCTCCACACTCTACGAACCACTCAATCTCTAACCTTCCCCCCACCACCCTGATGATGGTGTGTCCTGTTGCACACAGGGATGTGACGTTGCGGCCAGAGCAAACTCGTACGGCGCTCCCTTCAATTCCGCAGTGGGGGAGTTGAAAATAGGCACGCTAAGTTTCCCTGCGTTCGCTAAAATCCAAAATGACTGGCGAAAAAAACAGAGTCCACACACGCGCCAGTCATTTTTCTCCGACCCACAGGCCAAGTTTTGACTTCAATAAAATTCGGACATGGAGGCCGCGACGTCGGCTCTGGTGGGCCTCATCCAAGCCGCCTCGGCGCGACAACTGCTCGATGAGGTAACACCCCCCCTCGCTCCTCCTCTTTCTCCCCTCCTGCGAGGGTCACGTCGTCCCCAACATGGTCTCCTGGTCGGTTGGTTGCTGTGGGGCATGCATGCACACAGGCGCAGGCGGTGGTGGACGAACGGCAGCGAAGCGACTCCCCGCTTCCTTCTGGCGCGCAGGAAGTGGTGCTCCAGGTGCATCACACGCTGGAGGCGCTGGTGGGCGCGGCGTTGGCTGAGGACAGGATCACTACCGTCTCGTCTTCTTCATCGTCATCGTCGGCTCAGCCAAAGGCGCTGGTGCTGCCCCGGTCCAGCGCGCAGCGACAGCACGCCCAGCTTCGAGCCGTACGTGCCCACCGTGACGATGAGGACAGCAGGCAAGCTGCGACGACAAGGGAGGCTCAGTGGGACCCTGCCAGACGAAGTAGACAACATCCAGTGGATGCTGAAGGAGTAGAGCAACAAGGGTATGAACTCTCCACAACGCCACCACGATATCATATATGCTGCTCCTTGGCTGCCTAACATGGAGGCATGCCTCTTCACATCCCAGTGATCATGGACTGCAAGGTGCCCACGGCGCAGTACCTGTGTGCCAATCACGCACGCGGGCCAGGGAGGAACAAGAAGAGGACAGCCCCAAGCAACGACCAACGAAGCGGCAGAGAGGTGCAACTCCCACCGACATCAACAAGATGCTGCTCGAGGTGGCACAAACCATGCAGCAGCAGGTGCTCGAGCAGCAGGCCCAGCTCAGGGCTCTCTTTAATCAGGATGATGCCCCTCGGGCGGCCTTTATCCAGAGCACCATGGAGCGCCTTTGTGTGACGCGCACACAGGCCGAAGCCACCCTTCAGGTGGTGCTAGCTCCCACTATTTCACTCGCCACCTCTGTCCTCTGGCCATCTCCAATACTGCCGCCGCCACTGCCGCCGCCGCCGCCGCCGCCGCCCTCCTTGGTGGATCGGAACCTCGCCATTCTCCTGGTGCCACCATTGCCTATCGTTGAGGTGCCCTTCCTGCTCTTCTCGCTGCCTCCACTGCCACCACCCTACTTTGCAAGCCTACCATCGCACGCGATCATGCGGCACCTCTTTCCCAAGCTCCTCCTCCTTGAGGCAGGCAAGTGCAGCTCTGGCAATCTGCAGGACGTGCTCGGCCGTTGGCGGAAGAACCCTGCCCTCTTCTATGAGCTCGTGCACTGCACAGTGGAGGAGTTCCTGGCCATGCACGAGGCACTCAAGGACGCCATCGCCAAGCCACGACCAGCAACAAGCAAGGGCAGCGAGGAGGGGAGCAGTCACATCAAGTCAGCCATGCTCTCAACTGAGAATCGTCTCCTACTTCTCTTGTTCTGGCTCGTGTCCTACCCAACCTATGCTGTCATCGAGTCAATCTTCGGTGTGGACAAGTACTTCATCTCTCGAGTATGACATGCTCCTTCTTCCAACATCCATCAGTTCATCACTTGACCTGCTTGTTTGAATGTGGTGTCTTCAGGATCTCCACCACATGCTTATCGTCGTCTTTCAGGGCTTCCAGCATGAGATCTCCTGGCCTAGTGAGGAGCACCAGAAGCAGCTTGAGGGCACCTTCCCAGATGTATCAGGGACCACAATCTTCTCCATGGACTTCACAACCCACCCAATCTCAGAGCCATGCAAGGGAGTGGAGCATGACTACTTCCACAGTGACAAGGGTAAGCACTTTTTCAACTCTCTTGGCCTTGTTGACTATGCTGGGCTGTTCCTCGACTTTGAACCAGGCTTTGCTGGTCATGCAAATGACCAGCGTAGCTGGACCCTCTCTTCTGTGGGTCATGGTGACCTGCAACTTGGTGGAGGCTGCAATGGTACTCTTCTTCCCCAACATTTGCTACACCCTTCCCATGACCATGGTTATGTTAGGTTGCACCCTCACTGTAATGGTGCAACACAGGTGTTGCTGATGGTGGTTTCTCCAAGAGTGATCATCGCCTGATAACACCATATGGTGGCAGGTGCCGTTCACAAACAATCAAGGTATAGTTTATTGTAATTCAATGAATTGTGTTAAATTAAAATAATAATTTTTATTTAATGATGTGTGGCAGGCATCACGGTGTGGTGTTGAGAATGTCTGGCATGATCTCAAGGCCATGTTCCCAATACTACGTAAAAAGTTCCACCATGGCCGAGGCCTGCAACCAATTGTAGCCAAGGTGTGTGCTCTCATCTACAACAGGCTCACACAACAATGGATTGCCAACTCCATTCACACCTTTGACAAGGCTGATGGAGGGTTCTTCATGTCACAGACATCAACACTGTAAAATTTCCTTTCCTTTTACACACTTTCTTTTATTAGAAATACAAATGTCCTGGTTTTTGTGATGTTTTGTGTGAATCTTGGGACCATCATGTTTTTCCACTCATGTACATTGAATACTCACTTTTTGTACATACTTATTTTGCTTTTGATGTTGATATCTTCTATAATAATAATCTTTTTTGTAGTCAGCACTCACTACATGATATACTCCTGCTACTAGTCTCCCCACACTCATGTCCAGAACATTGGTATCCTATTTGATGTACAGATCCATGCCCTGCTGCAAAAATGAGTCACTGCCTCTTTTTCCTAAACACTTGGTTCACTAGTCTTGAGGGTGTTCACCATGAATGCATTA
>CDFA01023016.1:0-27989 GCA_000826305.1 Acanthamoeba healyi | reverse complement strand
TGATCACACTCAGAGGCCTGGGAAAGTGCGGTGGTACCTTGTTGAGATAGATGTCCGATACGGTCTCCCAGTGGAGGACGATCGGGTCCATGTTCACAAATTCGGGCAACTGGCAGGACAAGACAGGACATACACCAACGCTGTTTAGGCAGAGGTGGTGAAGCACGACCGCGGGTCTTGAGTCAACGTACGTTATAGGTGAAGCAGTAGGCATGGGCGTTGACTTTGACAGCAATCACGTCGGGCATGGGTCCCAGTGTGGCGGGAGTCAGTGGCACGACGGTGGAACCGAAGTCGATGTCACCTGAGGTAATCCGAGATTGAGTTCGTGAGACGCCCACACATAGAGATAGCGAGGGGCAGAGTGATTGTACCTGACTGCATCAACTTAATGGAAGTCAGCGCATCGCTTGAGAAGTACTTGAGCTTAAGCGAGCTGTCCGTGTATTCCGACGCCCAAGACGTGTAGACGGGCAGAGGCCCGCCCAGACCAATTACGTAGGCTGAGCCGCTAGCCCGGTCGCCGTTGCAGAGGATCGTGCCCATGAGGTCGATGAGGTTGCGTCGGTAGGCCGTGTCCAAAGGAATGTAGCCGGCCGTCTGTGTCAGCGCCACGGCATAGTCGTTCACCTGTTGTATGGCCAGCATGGATCAGTTCGGACTCAAAGACAGAGGCTCGCTAAGTCTCGTCTAATGGAGAAGCGAATCGCGTACCTGAGTCCAGCTGAGGTGATCCAGGGTGTCCTTGAGTGTGACGCACTTGTTCGAGTTTGTGCTGTTCGTGAAGACGAGAGCAACGGCGGTGAGGTAGCTCATGGGCCAGCTGCCGTTGCCGCCGTTGGAGATGTCGGCGACGAACTTCTGCGCGATGACCTGCGCGCGGTAGTAGGTCATGGCCGCCTGGACGGTGGCGGTCGAGGCCTGCACGATGCTGCCGCTGGCGTCTCGCATGGCCGAGAACTTGACCTTGGCCGTGTTGGCGTCGCGGAGTGCAAAGTAGCCCATGGTGTAGGGCGTCCCGGTGAGGTAGCCGATCGCTTGGCTCTGGTTGACGATGGGGTGGCCGTTAGCTCCGATGAGGCTCTCGAGCGAACCTCCCGAGGCGCTGAGGGCCGATTTGAAGTCCGCGTCATGGGACATAGACTGAACAAAGGCTCCGGTGATGTCGGCCCCGATTATATCAGGCGTCTGCTTGTAGACGAGCGCGATGGGCTGGTTGGGCAGCTTCGCGGCGAGGGCGGGGTTGAGATCGGCGATGGCCGAGTGATTCCAGACGGTGATGTCCCGGCGCCAAATGCGGGCGAGCGTGGCAACGTCGAACACGAGCGTGTCCGTGGTGGCGTTGAGCTCGGGCAGGTTGTAGCCCATGACCACGGCGCTGGCCGCGAGGGGCAGCTGGGTAAGCGAGTCGATGACGGCATCGCCTTTCAAGAAGAGAGGTTGTTCGGCAACCGCAACGTCGAAAGTGATGCTGCCGACTTCGGCCAGCTGTGTGACGGTGGTGTAGGTGAACGTCAAGTCGTCCCTGTTGACCCGAGAGGGAAAGAAAACATCCGGTGTGGTGAGCATGTGAACTTAATGCCCCTCGGGCGTGTGTTACACTCCTGTTGTCTAACAGATGCGGCCGCCATCTCATCAAACCGAAACAGGCCAGCGTCATGAGTGATGATGACCAGGTACCTGGCGTAGAGGTAGGCACTTTGCCATGAGGAAACGAGTGTGGAGAGACTCCTGGTGCCAGCGACGGTCACGGCCTGGCCTCCGCCGGGGCAGCAGGCGAGCAAGATGGCGACCGCGAAGGCGAGAGCCAGGGCCAGATGAATGGAACGAAGCGATCCGGAGCCCATACTGTCTGGAGCACAGAGGGAGTGAGGGAGAGGGGATAGCTGCAGCTCGAGGTCCGAGCTGTGTGGGGTGTGGTGCGCTCCTTGGGCGGTGTGAAGGAATAACGGCTGAGGGATCGGAGACGCTCTGGTTGTGTGGCCACCGGACCTTACGGACTGACCCATTGGCGGAGCTAGTGCTGGGCCATCACTAGGGCCAACCTCACCCGGTGCGCCCACACGGCCAGCACACGGGCGAGGGTCGTCTCGATGTTCGTATCCATGGTCGGGCTTTGGCAAGTCTTCGTGTTCGATCGTGGTGAACACAGCTAAGAGAGCTACCCGCGGGGCCGGTTGCACAGCCGCGGTGGAAGTTCTGTTTCAACTCCGGTGTTCTTCCGCCACCCGGTGCTTACCTCCTTCTTTTTCTCAAGCTGGTGCGGGGGGTGTCACCCACGCTGCTGTGGCACGGGGACGGTTGGCGTTGTCGGCGGGAGGTTTGGCTAATCTTCTTTCAACAAATCTATAAGATGATGAGGCGCCAAGTTTTTTTATTTATTTTGTACAATTTTCCTTGTGAGCGTTGCGAGATGCGCCACACGCGCACCACCCGCACAACGTTCTAGCGACCTTCGTGGTCTGAAGACCACAGGACTGGAAGTTGATACGACCTCCAGCACCACGTGTGTAAGGGCCGATCTCGTGCACTGGCGAGTGTCACGCACTGTTTCACTGGAACTGATCGTCCACGAAGATGGCGAAGCTCTCCGTGGGCTGTGGCTTGGCTTTGGTCGGGTTCTGGGGCAGCTGCACGTCATGGCGTTGGGGAGCGGTCAGTCGAGCGGGTAACCAGGTGGAGGAGGTAGAGGTTCAGGATCAACCCACACAACGTGGGTGATGGAGGGCAGGCGACGCGGGTAAGGTAGTACCGTTGTTTCGCTCCACTTGAGAGGCACCGGTCGGTTCTCCTTCTGACGCTCCTGCAGCGGAGCCAGCGTGTGCCACTTGCCCTCCGCCGTGGCTGAGCACTCGGTCTGCAGAGCGACGTGAGGCAGCTCGTCCTTGTCGCTGGCGCTCTTGATGTTGCTGCTTGTGCTCGCCGGCTTGCCGGTGATGTGGGGCGGATCGACGTAGATCTCCGACTTGAGCGTCTTGCCGTTGGGCGCCGAGGCAAAGGCAGAAGAAGACGACGACGACGATCCAGACCTCGATGCGATCGATCCCAGACGAACGCCGCCGCTGGGCATGTTGAGCAGCGTAGACGACGACGTCCCGGCGCGTGCGGTCATGCCGGTGAGCTGAGTCGAGGGTCGGAGGCCGGTCGTGGGAGCGCGAGACGAAGAAGACAGAGAAGCGAGAGCCGGCCTGCGAGCAGAAGAGAGGGAAGAGGACGAAGCGGAGGCAGAGGCAGAGGCTCCTCCTTGCAAAGGTGCGGCGGGCTTGATCTTCTGCACCAAGCGCATTTGAAAGGCCTTGTGCCTCGTCTTGAGCCAGTCGACCGGGTGAGCTCCCCTGGTGGTCGCACAGGTCAGTAACACTTCACTTCCTGACCAGCACCAGCTGAGCGAGAGAGGGAGACGCGCTCGTACTTGAGGATGCCGGCCTCGTAGACCTTCTGGCAGAGGGCCTGATTGCCGCGGTGCTCGAGGGCCGAGGCCCATCGCTCATAGAAGACGGCGTCCTTCTCGCCAATCTTGTTGGTCTTCAGGTAGCTGAACACCTCCAGCGGGTCCTCACAGTAGTCCGTCTTGAGAGAGAGAGAGAAGAGAGAGAGAGCGGCCACACGCGTGCGAGGGAGAGCATGGTAGAGTGAGAACGAGCGCCAAGCCAGCGGTTGTGTGTGGGAGAGGCAAAGAGAAGACGTACATAGGCGAGCCAGAGGCGGAGAAGACGAGGGTCCTCGCGGTAACGCGCCAGAGCTTCGCCGGTGAACTTTTTGGTGCACCGCTCGATGAGGACGATGAGCTGCTGTCGGCTGTCCACGGCCACGATGCTCTGCTGCGCCCAATCCACATACCTACGCCCCCCAAGCGCCGCCGTCGCTCGTTTGGTGAGCCAAGGTCGAATCTGTGATGGCAAGGAGATGGTGGTGGTGACGCGCACCGTGACCAAAGGTCAAGCGGATCATCGCCGGCATAGTTGGCGATTTCATCCTCCCATGCTCTGCAATCGGGGGGGCACAAGGATTAGAAAATAACGATTCGAGATTTGAAAAATGAAAAATGACTGGAAAGATTGGGTTACTTTTTCTGTGATTCGATGCGCGCATCAATAGAGCTCGGCGGAGCCTCCAACGCGCATACTTCGGCCAGCTGGCGGGCGTTTCTGCCGCGTCGCAGGGGCACGATGTTCTCCTTGCAATGTTCCCAGTCCGAAAGATCGATCACATCCGTAGGCTCCTCGTTCTGCCTCCTCAACAGCTCATCACCGGCGGTCGACATGTCCTGCACAAGTGTCACCTTCTTCTTCGCTTTGACTCAAATCACGCCAGCACACTGCGAGCAGAGTTGGCCGCACATCTTCGCCAACACCAACGTTTCGAACCGTAACGGTCGTGCAAAAAAGCGGGAAACAAAACATTAAATATTCAAAAAATATTCAGTGATTTCCAGACTGATTGTTGTGGACAAATAGGAAAATGAAGACGACAAGTTCTTGTGTTGGGTGTCGGGGCGTCCCTTCATCTATTGCGGGTCTCCTTGTTGTTGTACCTGCAACTCACACAAAGAGAACAGCAGCACGGAAGGATGGCCGAGATTTTCTATGAGAAGAGGGACGCCCTCAAGGACTACCACGATGTCGTGGCCGACATGCACCGCATCATGGTGCCTCTGCTGGGTCTCCTCTTCGTCTTTCTCGCGATCGCTCTCGTCATTTTCCTCGCCATCAAGCCGCGATTCGTCAACTTCTTGCGCTACTTCCTCGCGCTCCTCCTCATCTACCAGATCTTCTGTACGTTCAATCGCTCGCTCTTTCCGTTCTGAGATTTTGTCCATTTAATTTCATTCAAAGATTTTTTTAAATGGCAGTTCAGTTCGCATCCCTAACCCGTTCTCTCTTCTCCTGGTGTTGATGCCGACGCGTAGCTTCGGTGTTCGTTTGGTTCAGCAGCGCGTGGGAGGTCGGCTTCCAGTTCTTCGCGTTTGCCCTGTTTGGCATCTACGCCATCTTCACCAAGGATCGCGACAGGCTCCACATGCTCATCTTCACGTTCATGGCCGTGTTCGACTTCTTCGTCGTGATCGGCAAGCTCAGCTTCCTGGGCTACGGCGAGAAGGCCATCGACGTCCTCGCGAACGCGACCTGCACCAGCTACTACAACGTCGACGGCGACGAGGCCCAGTGCACGGGATACCTCAACTTCCTTCGCTTCCTCGTCTTCCTCACCACCCTCATCCAGCCCCTCCAGGCCTTCTTCGGCTACCTCCTGTGGCGCAACTTTGGTACGGCACGACATCAACGCGCACGCGTACTACATGGCGCATGCGCGAGAGACTGACTTGCGCGTGTGTGCACGACGTGCTCTGCAGAGACCACCGGTGAGGTCGGCGAGTCGAGCGAGTACGGTAAGATCGGTGACTCGTCCTCGTCCGGCGCTCAGTAAGCGCTCAGTCGATGCAGATCCCCTGTGCTTCGTGGCAGCTGCGAACACCCGCACGCCTCCTTCTCCACCACAGCCCTGCGTGTGCAGCACACCTCCAATGGTCCTCTTGTCACTTTAGTTTCGCAATGGAAGCGTCTCTTACACTGCACAAGCCTTGCGTCACTCGTCGTGTGCCGAATGTATGTTCAGTTGCGCGCCACCCTGGCGGCACTCTTAGGCGTTGAACTGGGCGAGCTCGTGGATGACGTCGGTCAAGCTGATGCAGCCGACGGGGATGTTCACTGCCTTGGCTTCGGAGTCGGCCCAGGCGGCGGGTCCGGTGCCGGTCATCTTGGTCTCGCCGCGCACGACCCACACCCGGTGCACATGGTTGGTGGCCAGCTTCTCGAGCGCCGTCTCCAGCTTGTCCTCCGGCGTCACTAACGACGACAGGCCACAAGTGAGAGTCTAAACCCGAAGCATCACGAGCCGCACGAGTGCCTACAAGGACGGAGTTGACAGACGTACCGGTGATAGGACGCGGGTGCGATGCGCGATCGTTGAGATTGAGCATCAGCGAGGCCTTGAACTTGAGGAAGTCGTGAAGCGGCTTTGCTAGGAGGCTCGTAAGCTCCTGCCACCCGGTCGCCGCGGCCACCCTCACGTCCGTGGCGCTCAGGTTCCCTACGAGCTCGCCCGACTCCGAGACCTTCCCGACAGAAGCAAAGAACGAAAGCGATCAGACCAACAAAGAACGAAAGCGAGGAAGGAGAGCCGCCAGCGGAGGAAAGGAGGCGCGCACTACGCCGAGGCCGTTGACCCTCTTCTCAACGATCTTGCGCAACGCGGCGACGACCGTGTGATTCTCCTCGATGAGGATAAGTTCGCGCTGAGAGGCAAATTCGTGGATGGCCGCAGTGGACATGTCCATGATCCTCATCGCCAGAGCAGCTGTGGGGAAGCCTGGCGACTCGCGACTGCAACGGTGGCCACGTCAGCGCCGCCTAGTGGAGTGTTGCGTTGTGGATGCGTACCTGACCCACAGCCAGCGAATGATCTCGGCTTGCGTGATGATTGCGAGCACCTTCTTCTCGGGCTGACGCTCTGATAGAAGGTCGATCAGGCCGCCGTCGTACAAACCCAACCATCCACAACCGAGCAATAAGTAAGGGCAGCACCTTTGGAGTCGATAATCGGAACACGATGCACGTCCGGCTTGGAGAGAGCGTCGAACAGGTCGCCCAGCGGCGCGGCACGATCGAGAGGCAGCCACGAGTTACGACCCTGTGCGCACACATCGCGATATCATGAGCCTAGCCTAGGGCAAGCGGCAACTACGGAGCGAGGTACCGAGAGATCGATGACCGAGGCTATGGGCTGGCGTTCAAAGTCCTCCTGCGTCCGCTGCTTCCCCTGCTACAACGAACCAGGCGAGACCACGGTCAAGGGCCGGCACAGGCGTGCCCGCGAACACAGCGCGACATGTGGTCGTACAGCTTGGGACAGGTGCTCAACGCACAAAGTGGCAAGGTCGAGCATGTCTACGAACCCGATGAACCTGCACACACAACATAGTTAGTTTCCTAGCACGCAGTGTGAGTGTGCTGGCGCTGGCGTACTGGTTAGCATCGTCGTCGTAAACCGGTGCCGATATGATCTTATGCTTGGTGAGCAGCTCAATCGCCTCCTTCACAGTCTCGTCCTTGCTGCTCGCCACACGAGTGTCAGCAGCGGCAAGAGCAACAATGAGTGCGCCGCACTACGGATAGCACGGAGTAGGCGCGTACTTGAGAAAGATGATGCGGTTGAGCATATCAACCTTCAGCTCTTCGGTGGGGCCTGAGCCCAGAATGTCTTCTATCTTGAGGTCGCGCAAGAAGCGCTGCCAAGGGGAGCTGGATGACGCCATGATGTTGGTGTTGGTGCTTCCGCGCTTGCTTGCTGGAGGCAGGGTATAAAGCTGATGACGGTGGGTCCGCTTGTATGTAGGGCTGGATGTTGCTCGACTTGCTGGTCACCAATCGTGGCATGTACACACCCATGTGGCTCTGCTCACCGGAGAGCGCTGTGTGGGTGTTGGCCGAAAAGACGTCCACGCATCGCTTTCTTTTCGCTTTCTCTTTCCTTCGCTCTAATTCTGCAGACACAGCAATGCGTGGAATCTTGATTTTATTTTATTTGAATAATCGTCACACACCCGAGCTGTGTCAGTGTCTGTCCTCCTTGGCCGGGTAGTAGAGGAACGGGATCTTGACCACCGAGTTGTAGATGAGGGTGCCGCCGATGAGCAGCGAGAAGCCGATGAGCTGAACGTACGAGTAGTGTCCCCACCTGCAACGCGGATTCAAGAAGGCGAGTGAGACGGAAGTGTGGTGCATGGCTGCTGGGGGCGCTGGCAGATCTGTGCGTACCCTTCGCCCAGCGAGGTGTGATTGAATGCATAGTAGATGATCAACTGCACCGCCCACACGCATAGCGTTCGGCAAGCGTCGATGAACGTTCGGTGCACTGCGAGCGAATGCAATGTGTCAGTTAGTGACGCACACGCTTGAGAGAGGGCGTTCGCATAGCTTACCCGTCGTCAGGCTCTTGGCCACCGAGAGGGAGGTGAAGTTGTAGAAGGCGATGGAGAGCCAGTAGAGGAGGACGAGGACCAACAGAGTCATATTGTTGCCAATCATCACGAAGCCGTCCACGGCGTTCTCGTAGCTCCCGCCATCGGAGCCCGGAATGAGATAGCAGATGGGCAGCACGGCCACGGCCATCAGCAAAACGCCCCACAGACCCTCGCCACTGCGTATGCGCCCACAAAGCGAACAATGGCATTAGCCAGTCTGTCCACCGGGACAAGGGAAGAAGAACGGAGCGTACCCGACGACCACAAGAGCATGATACTGCATACGATCCGGCGCGCACAATAGCAAACGGAGAGTGAGATAGGTTGTGGTGCGAGGGGTGTAAGCGTGAGTGAAGCAGCGTACATTGCGTCGCTTCAGGAAGACCTCTTCGATGATCATCTGAATGGCGTTGGAGAGCTGTCCCAAGATGATGAGGACGTCACCCAGGATGACCTCCTTGATGTCCCTGCCGCCTGTTTGGAATTGGATGTAGGTGAGTGCAGGAGAAGGCTAGTTTGCTTTCGTCGTGCATCGCCGCGGCATAAGAGCAAAGATTCGAACCAGAGTCGGACAGAACCGAAGCGACGCCCACGCAAGCGAGACCCACAGTGGTGACTGTGATGCCCAGCCAGTTGTACAAGTAGAGCTTCCTGAGGCCAATCAGTTAGCCAACCCTGATTCGTGTGGTGTGTTATATTGCGAGTTGTGTTGGTACCGTTTGAGGAAGATAACGGAGAGGATGCCGGAGAAGACGATGATACTGCCTCGCAGCATCTGGAACACGCTTGCATAGGTGTACTGTAAAGCGTGTCAGCATCTGCGTTGTCATCGATCAGAGAGATTGTTTGGTCCACTTACGAGCAAACCAATGCCGCCCAGCGTGGTTCCGATAACGTCGAAGCAGCAAGTGAGGAGGAAGTAGAACGGCGCATACCACGGGTCCTGCTGTGTGGAAACCACATGATCGGTGAGCAAGAGCCGACACGCACGGCATAACACGCCCTCGCTATTGCACACCTCCGCTGGCGCGTTCTTCTCATCGGCTGTGGTGACGTTGATGGCCAGCTTGTGCTTGTCCCGTTCGTCGTCATCATCACTGTCGTCGTGATCTTCGATGGAGATGCGCTGGTATCGGTTGTCGTACCCGGCAGGCCGACACTTGGCTCGGTAGACCTGCATTGCGACGTAGACGATCGCGCACAGCGCCTCGCCGGCAAACATGAACAGCGTCTGCGTCCTGTACAGGTCGTGCAGCGGTCAACTCAATGATCGGCGTCGGCGCTATACAAGAGAGCGCAAGTGCACCATCACGAGACCGTCCAAGCTTGGTCGCAGCGACAAAGGAGGAACCCGAACGCCGGATTTTCCCATTTAAAAATACAATAAAAATAAGACAAAATTTAAAAGAGTCAGGTGCGCACCAGGGGAAAGAGAAGGGCTTGTCCTCACCGGAGAGGCCGTGGCTCGTCTGCTGGTTTTGCCATTTCTGGAAAATCGCCAAAAATGAATGAAAGATTTAAATGGAGGAAAATAATGGAGTGGCTGCCAACCTTGGAGAGCGTGTTGACGGAGCCGGTAACGAGCATGACCACGACGAGCACCAGGATGCCCATCGCTTGGGCGGACATGAACCGGGAGCTCCACATGGTGTGTCCGGTGGGTAAGTGTGTTTGTCTCTGTGGTTCTTTATGTGTCGACATCTTGTTTATTTGCCAAAGGAAAATAAAAGAAAATAAAATTGCATGCACCCAATCACACCGTACAAGGCAGGGAACAACGACAAAGCTTGGATGCAGCGGGTGGGGAGAGCATGTTTATTGGAGCGTGAATTGCAAAGGGCAAGAGGCTCGAGCGGTGTAGAACGTGATCAGAAGAACTTGAATGGCACGAGAGATTCGGCCGACGAGGACTGTGTGGTGTGCGTGTGACAGCAGAACAAGACATGAGCTCCTCCTCAAACGATGAGTTGAGCAAGGCAAGAGAAAGAGAGCGTGAGTACCAGGAACACCACGTTGTCGCTCGACAAGATGCCCGAGGAGGCGGTGTTGGCAGTGGTGCCCACGGTCACAGTTTTAGCTGCACGGCAATGGTGGTTAGTGGGCCTTCTCTTGTCGCTCACGCATGGGAAGGGAGGACGAAGAGGGAAGGCGTGGCTACCGGTGTCAACAGTAGTGACAGGAGCAGTGACAACGTTCGCAGAGCCTACGATGGCAGTGTTTTCACCGGTGGCCAAAGCTGCGCCCAGCATGCAAGCGAGAACGAGCAGAGCGTAGACCTTCCTCCTGCACCAACGTACAACAAAGTGAAGATCAGCCACCTCCTTGCCTTCAATCCACGTAGCATACATACACACACTGAGAGTCTCATGGGACTGATGGTGGCGGGGGAGAGCGCAAGGCCGTGCGTTTCGTACATCATCATGTTTGTAGTGTAGTGGTGGTGCGCAATAGGCGGTTGATCGTTGTTCGTGAGTGAGAATGGTCGGATGGGACGTGAATGAGTAGCAGACTGGCCATTGCCTGAGATGACCTATTTAAAAGGGGCTCGAGGCATGTGGGTGGAGTTCTCTCACACTCGGTGGTCCGCGCTGTGGCGAGAAGAGGCCGAATTTCTGGTCAACCGCTGGGTGCCCTTTATCCCTTCTTCTTGCCGGAGAACTTTAACTATGACGATACCCTACGATGCAGCTGCGAGCTGCTGACGGCGAGCACGAAGGGGTGGCTCGAGGACGAGAACGTGCTACCCGTGGCGAGCAACGGGACACCTTCACGCTCCTGCCGGTACCCGACGGAGCCCTGCTTTTTTTCTGGCTCGGACCCATAAGGGCGGGCACGGCTCGAAAGGTGCGGGTCAAGGGGTGGGGCTGACGGCTTGTAGGGAGCGGAGAGGGAGCGCACAATGGAAACGGGTGCTACTTCGCACAACTTCAAGGAATCATGAGACAACCCGCACCCTCCGCAGCCGCTCCTCTCTTTTGCTTCTACGCACGCTGCTTGGCGCGAGGCTTGTGGTAATAGAGATGCAGGTCTGGATATTTATACACAACGTGGGCGGATGGGTGTGGATGGGTGCTCCAGTTCCAACCTCCTCTTGTCCGGTCTTCACAGTCGTCCCGGAGAGGTTTGTGCGCACACCGCCGCAGCCGTCGTCCTCTTTGGCCTTTAATAGCCTTCTTCCTCTCACTACTGCCGCTCCAGCGATCAGATGATGATGCTATTTACATACTTCTGGAACCGCAGCTGGTACGGCTTGGGCGGCATCGCCGATATTTGATCCTGGTGAGCATCGCCACCGCACGGTGATCAGTCGAACCTTCACACACGAACAGCCCGCACACGCACACACAGCACACGCACACGCAAACAACATCTGAGGAGGGTCTCGACGTACGGCATCGTGAATAAAAGACTTGAGCAAGCGTTCGCCCTTCTTCTTGAAAACGTACTGGGTGAGGATGTCGATGATCGCGATGTAGTAGATCTCTTCCCCATCAGCCGATAGCACTCCACCCATGAAGCTCTTGAACGCCGACGGGTCCGTGTTGAGCTTCCTGTACATACACCAGCAGCATCAGCGGCCGCACTCTCACTAACACCTCTCTGTGGTTGCACGACAAAGAAGGCGGTTTGTGTTACCGTCGTACGCCCGGAGACTTAATCACCATCGAGTCATCGTCTTGGAGCGAGTGGATCCCCACCAGAAAACTGTAATCGCATATGTTCAAGTTGGCCATCCACTGAACAGGAGAGCAGAGGGTAAGCCGTGCGTTTTGAAAAAGGAAGATACAAGGGGAACAGTCTAAAGACGGCGTCCGTACCCGTGTGTCCTTCTCCACCTGCTCCATCAGCAGCGCCTTGAGTGATCCTCCGATTCTGAGCTGCCGCTTGAAGTTCATGTCCTTGAGCGCAATCGAGGGATTAAACTTGCCCTCCTCCACGGCAACCAAGCGATCGATTGTCGAGCCCTTAGCACAAGACAAACGCGAACACGTAACACGATTAGAGCATCGCTCATGCACTAGCACAGCCGCAGGACACGTGATGGCGAGAATGGAGAGCGTTCTTACCTTGAGGTCGTATTGCTCGTCGACAGGCACCTCAGGGTGGAAGACGTTCTCCATCACCACAAAATTGATCTCCGAGTTTTTGCCCTGCATTGACGACATCAGCGATGCGCTCAGTGCAGCGGTGAAAGCAACGTGTATGTACGTACCTGCCGCATGGAATACATGCCGTAGAACCTGGTCAACAAGGTGTTCGGATTACTGGCAACGTACTGATAGATCCCGCGGGAGAGTCATAACGTTAGCTTTGATGACACTCGCCAAGCAATTCGAGAAGCCAAGTGCGGCTAGTCTCACCTCGTAGTAGCTAGGGAGGATTCGTCGGAGGAACAGAAACTCGTCCGGTGGGAGAGTCTTGATGAAAAACCGACCGTCGTTGGACTTAAAGAAGAAGGAGCCACTGCGTGCTGTGGATACCACTTCGCACAACGCGCACAGGTTGCCCAGGAATAGGGCATTGCCCAGGATCTTCTCCGGACCCAAGCAAAACTGGAGTTGGCTCGACGACGTTAGAGAGCTCGCTGCGACTAACACGCTTGTGCGGCGCCGTGCGTACCATGTACAAACGAGAATCGCAATCAAAGATCTCGCGGATCTTTCTGAACATCATGGGGCAGTAGTCCTTGAAGATCCACGCTGGTGTGTTGGGCTCACTGGCAGAGAGAAGTGAAGAAAAACGATGAGCAGACTCATAAAAGTTGTTAAACTCGAAACAAAACTCGAAACACGTACTGTGCTAGTTTGTACTCGACCGCCAGTTCAGCGTCTCGGCTGGTGACCTCTCGTCCAGGAAGGGCTGTCGTCTCGGATACCTGATCAAGTGGTACAGGTTAATAACGTGAACTCAGAGCATTTGGTGGATTGAAGATATCAAACTCTTACCGATCGGCGGATGCCGAGCATCATGTTCTGCACCATGCTCCAGTCCTTGTGACCAAAGGTGATGGAGAGCTCTTTCTTTGGTCGACTCGACAGCGCCTTCAGGAACTCAAACTCCGAGTCTAGAGCAAAACGAATGATCAGCACACACCACGGTGCGAAACCAAGAGCGAGCGCGTGTGCGGTAAAGGTCAGCGTACCGGTGTCGAATATGAGGCCGAGGCTCTGAAAGAATAGGGTATTCTTGTTGACGCACGTCTTGTACTGCTGAAGCGTTATCTTGCCCGAGACGTCGGCCATGAGAAGGATGATCTTGTCTGCGAAGGTCTTGGCGTCATCGGGCAACTTGATATCGACAGCCTCCATGGCGCGATAGATGGCATCGACCAACAATTGAAGCTCGAATCTGTCGATGTAGCCGTTGCCGTCCACATCGATCATCTTAAACGCGTCTGTGATTACCCACTGTTAGCGGAGGTGCCATGCACAAAACACGCACAACACTAGCCAGGACAATGTACATTCTAGGCCTTGATCGAGCAGTCCCTTCATCATAACGCCCATGCCAGTGACATACATCTTGATGTCGACCCTGTTCGTCTTCTCCGGATCAAATGCGTTGAAGAGCAAGCCCGTCACGCCTGGAGTGCTCATCAAAACACCCAAACTTCCACCTGCAGGCCAATGAAGACAACGTGTAAGTCGTTCGCCGGTACCGATAATGACACACAAGAGAGAGAGAGAGGAAAGCGAGACGTACCGAGCTGAGTCTGGTTGATGATTCCGACTTGATCGATGTCGATTTCGTTGAACTGGTCGAAGATCTTCTCTAGCTCCGCTGTAGAGAAGAGCAAGCGCTTCTTCTTTTTCTTCTTGCCGTTATTGTTTCGTTGGTCAGTGATATCGCTGCCGTCGATCGAGAGGCTCTTCCTGCTGGGTCTCGATCCGAGCTCGGTGAGTCTTCGTGTAAACCGAGCTTCCCGTCGTCGTATGTCGTCCTGTGGTGTGCGGTGGATCCAGTTACCCGACGCCTGAAGTCTTGCGGCTCCAATGGAAACATTGCCGGACGGCACAGTCGTGGTTGCCGTCGTTGCCGTCGTGGTGGTGGTGGTCGTCGTCGTCGTCGTCAATTCAACCTGCTGAGTGGCGCTCGCAGTGACAGTAGTCTTCGATACTGATGTCGCGTGCTCGCCGTTGCTGTCGTCACCGTCCCCGTCGCCTTGTTGGACAATCCGATTTCGAGGCGAGTCGTGATTGACACTGGCAACTTGAAGATCGTTGTGCAACGACGCCAGCATGTTCCGCCCTGGTCGAGATCGTGGAGACAGGGACTGCATAGCGGCGGTTATCAGCGAACTTGAACGGTTGATGACGCCGGGCTTGACCGGCGGTGCCGGCAACGGGAGATTACGAGGAAACGAGAAGTCGGGCGACGGTGCTCGACGCGCGCCGCGCTCGCTGGTTGACTTTTGGTTGGAGGACGCGGAAACGAGCTGGATGTAGTCGTCGGTCGTGGCCTGTGTGGTTTGCCGCATCTTGCGATAAATTGGGTACTCGTCCGAGACGGAGTCTCGTTGCCGGCTCTCGTGGATGCGACTCGGAAGGTCCATCTGCACGGAATAGGCCACTTTGAGTTCGTCTCGAGCCGGCTTGCTGGGGGCCGACATGTTGAGAGGATTGGAGTGAGACGGCTCGATATTGAAAAACTCTCGGTCCGGTTTGTCCTCGCACTGGCACGTGAACAGTGCGAACTTCCTGCACTTCTTGTGTGCAACGTAACCACACACTGATGGATGCGAACACAAGCACAAGGGCTAACGTTAGAATACCGAGAATCGGATGAGGAACAGGCTCGATGAGTTACCGTCACACATGTAGTTGTCCTTGGCTACGATGGAGATGATGTAGCCCTTGCAGTAGTCGCACGACGTCAGCTTGTTGAAGCGTGTGAGCCTGAACACGTGTGCTGGTTGATCGAGCTCTGAAGCACCCAAGAAGAATAAGGCAAACATACGTTACAAAAACGACTGCACCAGGATTGTAACCTACCAAACACTATCGGCTTCAAGTTGTTGTCTTCGAGCTTGGGCTCAACTGCAGACTCGCGTGGTTCCTTGCTGTTGAACAGTGCAAAGTTCTCTAGAGTAGCGCCGAACGAAGGCGACCGAGCCCGATGCCCAGGAGACGAGGCCAAAGCGATCGCGCTCACCACTCGTGGATTGATCTCGCCCAGAGTTCTTCTGCGCTCGCGCTGCACAGATCAAGCAAGGTTCCAGTTAGATGAGTTCCTTTGGTCACTGATGAAAGAAATAGTCATACGTACACTGCCCTCCTCGTTTTCGCTTGAGTCCTCATCGTCATCTTCGCCGGCGCTAGCAACGTCCATCTCGGTGGACGTCCGTATAGGTATCGAATCGCTTCTGTTATCACGATCATTTGTCACAAACATGCGCCAAGAGAAAACACGCGACCGCGAAGCAACAGTACCCAGCAGTTGCGTTCATCATGACGCCCACGTCCAGTATCTTAACAAGGTCGTGCCGGTTCATTCGCATCGACACCTCACGCGCAGTTCCCTGGTCACCTGGAGACGCCGGGAGTGAGGCTCAATGTCAGTTTGTCTGTCATTACGGCCTTGACATTTGAGTAATCAACGTACCCGCGAGGGAGAGATTGATTCCACGATCAACCAGCAGGCGCACAACCTTCTTGTCACCACCTCGCACGGCGTAATGCAGCGCCGTCTCTCCAGTCCTGCAATGCGGGGAGAGTCAATCACGAGCTGTTATGTGGCATGTGCGGAGAGGAACGACGGAGGTGTACTTGTCGCTAAGGTTGATGTCCGCTCCATTGTTCAGCAGAAAAAGAACGCCGAAGAGGTTATGCTTGATGGCAGCCCTGAACGCGAAACGGTCACTAAGGAGTCCTTGCTGTCATGATGATGACCACTATGTATGTACCGCATCAGAGGAGTGGTGCCCTGAGCTGTCTGTGAATTCACTGAGGCGCCCTTTGCTATCATCATCGCTAGCACTGACCGCAGCTGAGCCTGAGTAAACATGACGGTCATGTTGGTTGTGAACACGTGCACTCATGGTCCTCCAAGAGCTCGTTTTTGTCGTGCCCGCAATCGTACCTCTTCGGCCGCAAAGGAATGAGAGACGAGGTAGTGCAGGGGCAGCGTGTTGTCGCAGGATATGACCATCACGCCGATTCCCTCTTGCCGCATCAGGAAGTCGCACATGCGAAGGTCGCCAGAGTGACAAGCGATCTGCCAGATGCAGCACACACAAGCCAAGCCAAGCCAAGCCAAGCATGTGAAGCTCGCATTCATGGCTTGTGAACGGGTGACTTAAGCGAGGGAGAGCGCGTACGTGCAGTGGCGTCCAACCCGTCTTGTCCTTCATGTTGAGATCGGCTCCTTTCGACAAGAGGAAGCGGGTCAGCTCCACATTACAGTGCGATACGCAGAAATGAAGCGGCAGCTCGCCCAGCCGGTTTGGCGATTGCAGAATGCCCGGGCCCTTGGCCGATAGCAGCTTCGCCACGACCGCACGCTTGTTGTCTTGTATCGCTGTGGCCAGCACACGATCACATCACCCACGCACACGCACGCAAGAGCCAGTGAGTGCCGTGCAAGCAATCGAGTGGTGCGCGTGCAGTGCATGCTGTGTGAGCGAGCAAGCGAGCGAGGGGCACGTACCATCAAATAGCTCGGGGCAGAAGACGACTTCCTTCTTGGCGTCCTGGGGAGCGTCCTCGGGGTGATCGTGCTGCCAGAGCGCTTCGAAGAGGGCCAGGAAGTGGTGGTCCGAAAACTTGGTCGAACCGACCAGGTGCACCTCCTCCTCGTACTTGGCCTGCGCCCAGTCCCAGTCGCGCAGGGCCTCCTCTCGCGTCCACGCGCGGGCGATCTCGTAATTGGAGCCGCAGAGGATTAATCGAAACGGGGGGCTGTTGACGCCCGTGAGGGCCTTGAACAGGCCAAACGAGATGGTCTCGAGGGCAAAGTTGCCATCTTTGCGGTCTTGCACGACGGCCCACCACCCGCCCTCGGATGGCTTCGGTCGAATGGGGGGCATGCAAATTATTGGCCAAATTAATCCTAATTTGGTCGATCTCTCTATCTATCTCTCTTGCGCCGAACCCCACCACCGTGTGCCCAGCAGAGAGGGGGGCTGGTGTCCTCTAACACGCAACGCAGGCAATAAAGATCGGCCGCCGCCAGAACCTTCCTCAGAGCGAGAGAAATAGAGAGAACGAAATAACACAATTATTTGTTTCATTTTCGGCATTTTCCAAACTGAAAAGCCGAAATTGCTGGAATTCTTTTGGCAATTTTATTTTATTTCGTTTTGTTTGGCTGCGTTCACCGCTTCTTCTTGTTGGAGCCGGACGTCTTCTTTTTGGGCTGGATGACCTCGGCGTCGATGAACTGAGGCTGTGCGGCGCCCCTCCTCTGCTGTCGCATCACGTCGGGATCAGAGTCATCGTCGTCGTCGTGCAACGCCTCGGCCACGTAGTCAGGAGTCTTCTTCTTGGCCGAGCCCCGTGAGCGAGGAGCGTCGCCGGGCCACTCGGCGTCGGGCAAGATGAGCAGGTCGTCCGCGGCCTCAGCTGCGAGCGCACACGCACAGGCAGAGGGAGAAGACGGATGACGTTAGTGTTGGGACACGAAGTCGCAACTCTCTTCATACAGCACTATCGATGAAGAAGGAGGAGTCGTACCATCATGCGTGAGAATGAGCTGCCGGCTGTCGTTGTCGAAGAAGACCGAGATGTGCACAAAGTGCCAGTTGTACGCCTTCTCGGCCTTTTTGTCCTTGGCGCTCTCGTCCTCTTCGGGCTTGAGCCCCTGCCTCTTCCTCTCCCTTGCCCGTTGTTTCCTCTCTGATTTCTCCAGCGCTTCCCTCTCGAGGTCGTCCTTCTCGTCCAGATAGCCCTGCACGCACAAGCGGACTCGTTCGCCTGTTGATCGGGATTCCAGCGTGGAGGTTCAGTGATGAGGAGAGCACAACAACACACGATCACGACGCTATGGCGCTACGACATCTACATTCGCATCATGTCGCAGGAAGGGGAGAAGGTGCACCTGTAGAGGAGACTAGCCAGTGCTCATCGTACTCCCACGTGCGCACGGTGGATATCTCGAACCGCGGGTGCTTGCCGGCTGTGTTGGTGTTAAGGTAGACCGCTCTGTCCATCGCGTTCTCCATGTCGATCATCACGTCGCCGCCCATCTCTGAACGCGTCAGGAGAGACGACAAAGCACGAGTGTGAGACATCAGATCAGTAGGTATGGGATCAGAGCAATGCACTAGCGCACAGAGGACGAACCCTGTCGCAGCCGGGGCTCCTGGTTGATGGCGGTCAAGAGACTCATGGTGCGCGACACCTCGTGGGCGAGCGCCTCCTGCAGATGGCTCTTGAGCATGCGCGAGAAGAAGCCTCCCTCCTTCTTCTTGGCATCTGCAGCTGCCGCCGAATCGTAGGTGGCCACCTCTCGCCCGCCAAACAGCGAACGCGCCTTCTGTGCCACGGCCGACGCCGCCATGTAGCCAGCCCCGCCTGTTTGGCCACACACTCGTGAGTTAACTATCACACAAGCACACATGTGTTGCGTGTGCGTGTGCGTGTGCGGGCTGCACACATGTGTTGCGTGTGCCGTGCTGTGTGCAGTGCGGTGGTGTGTGCGTACCGACGGCGAGGGCACCGAGAGCGCCGTACTTGAGACCCTGGAGGGGCCAGTCGACCACGAGCTTGCGGCCGTACTTCTTCAGGTAGCCCATGGCCACCTGGTCCACCGACTCGTTCAGGTTGACCTCCACCCGTCGGCGCGAGCCGCCGCTCTCCACAGGCTCAGCATCCTTGGCCCCTGTCTGCTCCTTGTTGCTGTTGCTCGCGAAGCCGCGGCGAGGCGCGATCGCGATTCGTGATCTGCCGCCGCGCTGCGGCGTGAAAAGAAGAAGGCTACGACGAGGAGAAGTGAAGGAGGATGTGGAGGAAGAGGGGAAGCGGAGGCGGAGGGACGAGTGAACGACGCGGTGGTGGGCAGATGAAGTCAAAGATGAGATGCCGGATCCGATTTTCCTGGAATCGCGCAGCATGCGTGAAGTAGAAGAAGACGAGGCGGCAGCGAGAGGGCGGAGTGCAAACGAAGGTGGTGCACCACCACGTCCATAAGCTGCGCCCGCCCCGAGAGGGAAACCGCGGCTCGTCCTCTGCATCATCCTCGGGTGTCGGCAAGGCCGCAAGTACAGGTGCAACAAAGAAAATACAGAAGAAAAACGTTTCTCGAATCATCTGCGTTGTTCGAATAATTCGCTAACTCGACCGCCTGATGAGGAGAGCTGAGGGGAATCCACAAGGAACGTTTTGTGTGGCGCTGATGACACGCAGAGGCCGCGAGGACGGACAAGCTGCAGCACAAAATGGGTCGTTGACAAAAAGGAGTTCTGGTTAGTGCTACACACATACACACAACACGCTATGGACAACAAGACGGTCGCCGATACGGCCGAGAAGACCCTCCTGGCGGAGGGGACGATCAACGAGACGACGCACGAAGAAGAGCCGAGGCTGCCGCTCGAACAAGAAAATGAAAATCCATCCACGGTCAGCGAGGACGCGAGCGATGCGTTCGTGGACGCCAATCTCGCGCTGATGCGGGAGCTCGACGCGCTGGCCGACGCGCTGCAGTCGCTGCCGGTTGGGTTCAAAGAGAAAATGGACAACCACCGCGAGAAGCTCGCCCACAAGCTCGAGACCCGTCTCAAGAGCGTCAAGGACGGCATGCAGCGCGCGCCATTCATCAAGACCAGAGACAAGTTCTCCTTCGTTGCCGGTAACTCCTCACCCTCTCGTCTTGTTCGTTCTTTTTGTCGCTTTCGCTTTCGCTCTTTGCCCGCACTTGCTGGAGTGTTCGCTTGCATTTGCTGATAGAATCGGACTTGTGCAGGCGTAACGAACGTGGCGCTGACGTTTCTCCTGCTGGGCAGACACCCCGAATGGGTGCCCATCTACTACACGCTCAAGGCGCTGCTCCTGCTCACGATCCGTTGGTATGTCTTCAAGTACGTGCACGCGGTCACCTTTCATTCACTCAGTGAGATAGAGTCTGTGCACAGCAGTGCGCGATGTTGACGCTCTTTCGTGCTGTGTCACACAGAGGCAAGAAGTACCATTACTTCCTCTTCGATTTTTGTTACTACGCCAACCTCATGGTTCTGCTGTACCTCCACGCCTTCCCCAAGAGCGAGGAGCTATTCCTCATCTGCTTCGCCTTTTGCACGGGTATGACCTCTTCTCCATGGCCTTCTTCACGCTCATCAGATGCCACCGGTTGCTACACACTTGACTCATCAACCCTCCCACAGGTCCTCTGGCGTGGTCCGTGCTGGCGTGGCGTAACAGCCTTGTTTTCCACTCACTCGACAAGACCACTTCGCTATTCATCCACCTCACACCCAACATACTACTCTACGCCCTAAGATGGCTCGACAACGATCCGGACAGGTGCGTCTCGCTTGATGCGTTCCGTTCTGTTATTCGGAGGTATGCTCACGGTGTGTACGCTGCAGTCTTGCCAAGTATGAGACTTTCCGCGGGAAGGACGCAACGTTCAGCCAAATGGTCCTCCTTCCCATTCTCCCTTACATCCTGTGGCAAGTCTTCTACTTGATCAAGGTTCAAGGTACCGCTACGCACAGCCTTCTCCCCCGCGGGCACCCAAAGATGTCGTTTCTGACTGCGTACGTGGCCTTCACAGTGATCTCGGCCAAGAAGGTGCAGGAGCAGGACTACCAGACCACGTTCCGTTGGTTCAGCAGCATGGACAAAGGAGGTATCGGCAAGCTCATCAAGAAGGCCAGCCCCAACTGGAGGCTCGCTGCGTTCGTCGGTACGCTCCCATCGCGCCTACTTCGCACACATGTGCTCCTCCTTAGCTTGGCCTTTAACTCCACCCGCTTCGCCTTTCCACGCACAGGCTACCAGTTGCTCTACACGGTCGTGACCATGTTGCCGTCGATCCTCTATCTGCGGTACTTCTGGGCGCACACAATCCTCATCGGTACTCTCCTCCGTTCTCCTTTGCGCTCTCCAACGCCTCAACTCACTTGCTTTCGCTGGCAGCGGGCATGTGCATCCTGTCGGCTTGGAACGGCGCCAATTACTACTTTGAGGTCTTCAGCACCAGGTTCGATCTCCTCTCTTGTGTCCTACTGCGCTGCACTCCTTGGGTGTCAGGGCTGCATTTTCGTCTCACCGGGAACACGGTCTGCACTCTAGGTACATGGAGAGCCTGGAAAGGGGAACGGAGCGTATCGCCCGACTCAGGCGAGGTTCCCTGGCCCTCCAGCATGCGATCACCATCAGCGAGGACACCAAGAAGGGTCAGTGAGCACTTTCACTCAGTTCACGATCACAACACATACACAATTGTGAGTCAAAATCGTTACCACTCACGATCACCTTCTGGTGATCACGAGTGCGGTCGTGTTTATGCTTTTTTACAAGGCCACACATGTCTCTGTTCTCACTACACACATCTTTCCCTCGTCGTCGTCGCTGTTGTTGTTTGGCGTCAATGTTGAACTAGCCTCTCACGAAATCGTCCACCATGGCGTGCTGGGATGGCTGATTGAGCAAGGGGCTTGACCCCATGTGGAGTACGCTGCACCTGTGCGTCGTCAAACGTGAGCCACAACATAAACTACCACATCCTCCGACGTCGAAGGATGGTGAGAGCTCGACGAGAAGAAAAACGACGTACCCTCGTCGCTTCCGACCAAACAGCCCGCCGAGCAGCGAGCCAAACTTCACTTGCTTCCTATTGCTCGAGACCATCGTAACTCCGGACGTCATGTTGCCGAAGCACCCGGTGGTGGGAGAACCTGCAGAGGAGGACAAGAGAAAAGCGAGTGAGAATCGAGAAGTGTTTGACGTGCAACACAAACTTTCCTCGTCATCAACAACGCGCGAACGACGACAGGCAGGATCCAGGAGAGCTGACCAAGGCGCTCACACAGGTGTGTAATGAGGCCTTACGCCTGCTTCTTCTCCATTCACCTTCACCCATTCCTTCTCTTCTCCTTGCGCGCGATGATCAGATGATGCCTGCATTACCTCCGCCTAGCGAATGTTTGCGCTTCTTCTCGCCGGTGGTCGATGCTTGCGACGTGGGCGAGTTGCTGTCCTGCAGCTCGCCGGTGTCGCGTCCCCAGGAGTTGAAGAGGTTGATGGAAAAGTCGTAGATGGCGCTCTCGGCCTTGTCATAGTTGTGCGAGAGGCTGTGGTCGTCGCCCTCGAAAAGGATGATCTTCCTAGGCTCCTTGGAGCGTCTGTAGAGCTGCTTGGAGCAGTTGTCGGTGAGGCAGGTGTCCGCAGTCCCATGGAGCAGCAACAGCGAGCGCGGCGAGAGCTCGGTCACGCCGTCTGTGCCGTAGGTCTGCGAGGCCACCGTGCACACTCCGATCACCTTGTCGCTCTCCGCGCCTGCGGTGATGACCACCGCACCACCAAACGACCATCCTACACGATCCAACCACATCGCACAGAGACCAGCGTGAGATAACGCTCAAGTGGGAAGGCCACAGGCAGTGGTGAGATCGTACCAACGAGAACCACTCGCTCGACGCCGTACTGAGAGTTGAGTTCGCGGATGGCATCCTTCACGTCGTCCACGCACATGGAGAGCTGGTTGGCGCGTCGGTAGTCGAGACGCAGCGCGAGCACGCCGCTCTTCTGCAGCTTGCGGCTCAGCGTCGGATATATGCCCGACGGACCCTGCAGTCCGCCGCCGGCGCCGGCGACCATCAGCACTCCGCTGGCGAACCTGGCCGCGGCGGTCGGGCTGGGCAAGTGTAGGATTCCTCGAAGCCTGTTTCTTCCGAGCTCAACGTTCATGATGGCTATTGACAGTGTGAGCGTGTGTGTAGGGTCGCTTGTGGGCACGTAGTGTGTGTAAGCCTTGTTTATTGAAGGCTGGCTGGATGGCTGGAGGGTGTGTGTGAATTGAAGAGGGAAATAGAAAAGGTCTGGTCGCTCTCACTGCCGCCCATTTATACCTGCCCTCAACCTGCCTCTTGCCGGAGACATAGTTCAAACCCAACCCGACACGACGCACGTCCCCCTATCTGCCGAATGGGAGCGTGCCTTCATGGTAGTTTCCACGATCCCCCATCGGCCACCAGGGATGTCGGGGAATGCGCGCGGCAGCTTCGGCGGAAACTTTGCAGCGTGGAAAACTGCTCGAGGTGCCGCGGAAGAGCTTGGTTGGATGCCCGGTCATGAGGCTCAGATTGGCACGGATCACCCAATCGCGCACGACGTTGCAGAGGTCGGATGTGTTCAGGCACAGGCGCTGTGGTTCCGGTTCCTGCAGGGCAACATGGCCAGCCTTCATGATTCATAAAAATATTTTCTCTTGTGTTTTCTCTTTCACAGTCGAATTTCTAAATTATTCCAGGAAATGTAAGCGTTGTGGCCACAAAAAACGGCCGTTTCGAATTGAAGATATCTCGGCCACCGCAGGAAAGGAAGGAAGATGCGCTTCGTCTCCAAACTAATCAACGTCAATCTGCTCATAAGTAAGCACTGCACCAGCTCCCATCTAACGGTGCGCTGGATCTAATTTATTGACATTATTTTATTGCAGAGCTCATCCAGACGCTCGACAAGATCGGCAAAACATGCGTCGTGCACTTGACGCCCAAGAAGGTGGAGTTCATCCTCACTTCCGACATAACCGACGGAGTGCAGGTCTGGTCGGGCGTCAATGCGGTACCGCTACTTTGTCTCTTATTTTATTTTATTATTTATTATTTATTATTTATTTTGCTCAATTCTCGCTTTTAATTGATTGCGCAATAGGCCACCCTCTTTGACGATTACCGAATCGAGAGCAAGAACAACAACGAGATCGCGTTCGAGTTGAGTTTGGACAACGTCCTACGCGGTTTGAAGTCTGGTGTGCCTCCCTCCCTCTGGCCCTCGTCGCTTGTCCTCTTGTCCCACGAGCGTGCTAACACATGCATGCCACCACAACGTAGGCCAACTGGCGACGGACATCACGATGAAGCTGACTAAGAAGCAGAACGTCCCCTACCTCAGCATACTCATCGAGATCCAGCAGGTCAGTTCGCTGCCGCCTGCCCACTCCACGTTTCACGTCAGCCCACTGCTCACTCGTCTGTATGTTTGTTATTGTTCCTTTCCTCTTCCAGAGCCATCAGATGATGACCGTGCTGCAGGACATCCCCGTCAAGCTCCTTTCGGCCTCGCAGCTCGCACAGTTCCAGGAGCCTCACCTCCCCGACCCTGAGGTACACTCGCTTGATCGATAACACAGCTGCATATGCATGTGTTCTAACGCGTCTGCTCTCATAGGTGTGGATCATGATGCCGCCCCTCAAGCTGCTGCGAAACGTCATCGACAGGATGAAGAACATCCACGACTACTTCATCATCACCGCCAACATGGCTGGCGAGTTGACGCTCAAGGTCGAGACGGATATGGTCTCGGTGGCGACCTTTTACACCAACCTCGACCATCCTCAGATTGGTACTGCTTCATCTGCCGGCGCTCTTTACGTTCGCTTTCATGGCCCTGCCTCACCGCTTCCCCGTTCGTACGAACGCAAACAGAGGGTCGCAGTCCTCCGCGACGAGATCAGGACAAGACGGCCGAGGTCAAGGTGGACATCAAGAAGTTCAACCGCTTCCTGTACAGCTATCAAGTGAGCCCCACCAACGTCATCCTGTGTATCATCGAAAACACTGCCCTCGTACTTCACGTCTTGCTTGAGGTACTCGCTGGCTCTCATAACAACAGTTGCTTGTTGTCATCAGTTGAGACTGACATGTTTCGTTCACTTGCAGGATCTCTATCTCACCTACTACATCCCCGTTGTGCTCTCTTGAGCAAGGAGGGTGGAGGGCGAGCGGCCAAGACATGTACAGCTGCAGAGTGAAAATACAACGAGGCCGCGTTGATGGCGGTGTGACAACACAATCAGTAAATGTTGCAGGGCGTGGTCAGAGGCCCGCCCGGCGATGCACCAGTCTATCCAGACGCTTGCCCTGGGCCATCTCCTGATGCAACGCCGCACGGAGCCGGTCGGCCGAGAGATCCTGCGCCCAGGCGAACGCTTCGCTCTCGCTCCTCCTCTCCACGGCGACCAGCGAGCAGCTGCTGTCGTTCCGATCCACCTCCACTTCTTCGTCAGCTTCCTCGTATGTCGCGAGGGCGGCCAGGCGCTCGGCGAGGTCTCGGTTGTGGCGCATCTGGTTGAGCAATCGCGTGCGCAGACAGCTCGCCACCGACAGCTTCAGCCCGCTGTTGCCTGGCTTGACTGTTGACGCATCACCTACCGCGTCGGGCGCGCTTCCGCCCTTCGCTTTCATCCCTTCGACTGGTGTCCTCGTCCTCGTCTTCTTGTTCTTCTTGTCCTTCTTCTTCTTCTTGTCGTTGTAGTCTCGCTTCGGCTGGCGCTGCACGTCGACGCCGGCATCGGCATCGGCATCGTCACGCTCGCGCTTCGGCGCGCGATAGATGCTCCGGATGTCGTCGAGCCAGGTCTCGATCCGCGCGTCGCCGATGCCGGGCCGCCCGTGGACGCCATCGAACTGCTCGGTGCCGAGATTCTCGCGGTTGTGCTTGAGCTGCTTCTGGATCCGCCTGGCGGCCTGGTCGGCCGCATTGCCCGAGGCGCCGTCGGTCTGGCGCTGCCGCCATCCTCCCAGGTGCACGTTGAGCATGCCGGGGTGCGACTCGACGTGCCGCACCAGCCGCTGGAGGCCGACGACGCCCAGCCCGCAGCCGACAAAGTCGAGCACGGCCAACGTGTCGTTGCTGCCTTGGGTCGTCATCGCGTCGAGCAGGCCCACCACGCCGTCGTCGCCGATCGCGTAGTTCGCTCGGAGCTCCAGCACGCGCAGGCTCCGGTTGGCGGCGAGCGCACGACCCAGCGCCCTGGCGCCTGCAGATGTGACCTGATTCTTGTTGAGGTTGAGCGTCACCAGCGTAGTGTTGGACTCGAGCACGCGCGCCAGGGCCGCGACTCCCTCGTCGCTGATCCTGTTGGGCTGGCCGCCCATGACCTTCGTGCTCTTCTGGTACCCCAGGTTGAGCCTGCCCTCGAGAGCGTGAGGACGCGATGTCAGCCCGATCGTCACAACTAGAGAAGGAGAACATGTGTGGCAGGCGTACATCTGAAGGGTCGAACGAGGGTTGTTGATGAGGGCTTCGGCCAGGATGCGAGCGCCGTTGTCTCCGATGTCATTACTCGCCAGAGTCAGCACTCTAGAGAAGAATAAGATGATGAGAAGAGAGGGCTGAGAGATGAAGAAGCCAGGGAAAGGCAAGAGGGAGGACAAACTGAAGGGAGGTGTTGGTCGCGATCACACGAGCAAAGGCGGCGGCGCCCTCGTCGCCAATGTCGTTCACGTCCAGGTACAGCTCTAGTGGGACACGAACACTAAGCCAATGCTCTCTCTTCGTGTTCGTTGGTGGGGGAGGGAGTTACCCCTCAGCACCGAGTTGTGTGCGAGGCTGTCTGCGATCAGTGCAGCACCCGACGGTCCTATCATGTTGCCGCCCAGGAAGAGCACCTCGAGCTTGCACCGCTCGTCTCTCCTGTCATTGCGGCATGTGATGATCAGCATATCCTTGTACCACAGTGGCTGAATGGCCGAGCAGACAATGCTCACGTACAGGAGACGGGCCAAGTGGTGTGCGCCTTCGTGCCCGATCTTGTTGGAGACCAGGTCGAGCAGGCGCAGCGAGTCGTTGCCGCCGGCCAGCACGCGTGCGAGCGCCTCGGCTCCCTCGGCTCCTATCGAGTTCCGCTTCAGCCACAGGGCTGCCGCACCAAAGCCGAGAGATAGTGAGCCAACACACGTACGCACACGCACGAACTCACATGTACGCACACACAAGTTCAGTCACGAACCCTCCACGGTGGTGTTCTGCGTGAGCGCATCGGCCAACGCCGACGCGCCTCTCGGTCCGATGTCGTTGCAGCCCAGGAACACGGTCCGGAGCGTCTTGTTGTGGTGCAGCATGGCCGCGATCGCCATCGCTCCCTCCGGCCCTATCTAGATCGACACAACCCAGTTTAAATAGTTTATTTATTGAAATAAAAAATTAATAATAAATGCGTACCTCGTCAGCGCCGAGGAGTACGCTGCGGGCAGAGGCGAGCGGGGGCGCGTCTTGAGTAAGAGTCGCAGAGGCACGGGTGAGGGCATCGGCCAGCGTTTGGGCGCCCTCGGGCCCCAGGAACTGCTTGCAAAGATCGATTTTGTTCACCGCTGCCTGTTCACCGTCGCCGTGCCGTTCGACAACGAGCTTGGCCAGCGTGTCGCCCAACGTGTACGTATTCACCGCACAACTCGCCATCAGGCCCCCCGCGTTCATCGCCTCGGCCAAATCTCTTTCCCGGAGCGCAGCAATGTGTGATCTTTGGCTGGAATTTGGGCTGTGATACTTTTTGGTGGCAGCCAAGGCATGATCATGCTAGCAGTTGGCTGGATTTTGTCCAGTTTGGGGATTTGGCCAATGCTTGCCCTGGGGGCAATCCAATTTCTTGGCAGTCCCACCTCCTTGCCTTGGTTGAGATGCAGTGCAACTTCCACCAAATTCCCTGCTGCAATAAAAGGAGCTTCCTAAAAGTAACCAGTCCCCCATCACTACTGAGAGCAGAACTAATCCTGCACTGATATGTTCACACCATTCCTAGGCAGCTTGAAGAGCTCTGCAGTTGCTGTCTCCCTTTGGCTGCTTCCTACTCCTGTGCTGCAGCCAATGGACCAGGCATGGCTGTGTCTGTGGCCTTGTTGACTTAATGAATAGGCATGAGCACACTGCTACTGATGGGCTGGTACTCCCCCTGCTTTTGAGAGCAAGAATTAGCCCTGCACTGGTTAAAATTAAATAAAAAATACTTGAAGATGTACCTGGGCTTTGGGTTGTGCTTGGTCACCAAGCATGGAGGGTATAGATGTTTGAAACCTGGGACTGC
>CDFA01023011.1:0-12104 GCA_000826305.1 Acanthamoeba healyi | reverse complement strand
GTGTGTGTGTGTGTGTGTGTGCGCGACGCGCAGGTGCTCGAGGGTGTGCCCCTGTCCGCTCCGAAGGAGGAGTACTTCCGCACGCGCGCGACCCGGCTCCAAAGTCTTCAGAACACTCTCGCAGCTGACGATGTACGCCATCATCGTCGTGCTGGGTGGTTGGTGACGTCGTGCCGTATCGTGTCAGTGTGCCGCGCTCACCTTGCTGCACGCGTGGCCCGTCCAGGTGCCGATGCAAGCCACGCTGCGCATTCTGCGTTCGTTGGACTTTGCCATCTGGCAGATCAAGTCCAAGGTCCTCTTCCTGGCCAACGCCTGCACCAGCGTCACCTCCACCGTGAGGCTGCGGTCGCTCGCGCTCACCGTCCTCCACGTCTCCTCCATTCTCATGGTTCGCAGCGACATCACCACCACCACCACCACTCTCTCTCTCTCTCTCTCTTGCTTACTGCACGCTGACGCGCCTCCAGCGCCTCCATGCGAACGCGCGTTGATCGGCTTAGCTGACTGACGGATTGTTGTGCGCGCACCAGGACTACGACTCGCATGTGCGAGAGACGATGGAGAAGATCCAGAACAAGAAGGGACGCTCGAACATTCAGCGACCGCAGGGCTACGGACTGCCCGCGACCACCACAACGAGCAAACCCGACAGCAGCGACAGTACGAGCGGATCCGAGAGTTAGTTAGTTAGATAGCGACATGTAGCGCATGAGTAACCTTTGGCGTCATGTGGCGCTGCGGCAGGTTCCGACGGAGACATGCAGTTTGCGTCACCGATGTCGCCCGTATCGCCCACGTCGCCTGTTTCGCCGACGTCGCCCATCTCGCCCACATCCCCGCTCCCGCGGGAGTGGCAGAGGACCGAGACGAGGGGTCCCGCTGGCGAGGACCGCAAGCAGCGCACGCTCTCCCTCGGACTCTCGCGGTCCATGTCTCCCTGCACCACCACCAAACAGAGTCCCAGCGACATGCAGGCACGCGAGTCCCCCCACTCGCGCCCGCTCACGCTTTCAGGCGCGAGCCGTCACTCACTCTCATGACGGCCTTGGCTTTGGCTGCTTTGTTCGATGCAGGCGCTGCGCGAGGAGATCGAAGAGTTTGACAACGCTGCCGCGTCGAGGGCTGACATGAGCGCTTCGCTGCCGACGCCCACGTTTGGCGCCGCCCCACCTCCACCGGTGGGCGAGGCCGCACAGCTGCTCTCGTCGTCGGCATCGCACGCTGGTGCTTCTTTCGCCACCACGCCATCAAAGCCTCCCTCTACGTCCCCGCTGGGCTCTTCGCCCTCGTCTCCCGCCGGCAGCCGCATGGGCCGACCGCTCCCGGTTCCGCCACCACTGCGACAGAACGGGCTGGCCTCGTCTCAGGTACGTCGCTCTCGGCTCAACCGTTTTCGGTCCCGTGAGTGCAGTCAGGTTGACGCACCGGGTTGCTTGTTCGTCACAGCCATCGGTGCCACACAGGAGCGTGGGGCGAGGGCGAGGCGCTGGGACGGCCAGGCCCAATGGCGGGATCGCCTTTTCGACCTCTGCGCCATCGTCCTCCTCCGTTTTGGTCCCTTCGTCATCTTCAACTTCATCTTCATCTTCATCTTCTTCGTCATCATCCTCTTCCTCGTCATCCTCGTCATCTTTGTCATCGTCGATGGCTACACCGCTGTCGCCTTCCGCTCATGCCCGCTCGGGGACCGGAGGACCACCACCGGCTCACCGCATCAAGGCCCGTACCAACACGGGTACCTCGTCGGCCGCCATTCTCGAACGTATCAACAACGCCACGGCGGCAGCCTCGTCGCCCGCTCCCGTCTCCTTCACCCCTTCGCGCGGCGGAGGCAAAGCCGGCGAGGAGTCCGAAGCTGCGCAGCCGTCAGCCGCGTCGGCTGTTGGGACGGTCAACAACCCACTCCCGCTTGGCACAGGATCGGCACCCACGTCGCCCGCCATCGAGCGGTCGCCGCTGCGCAAGAGCAAGACCGCTCTGGGCAACCTCAAGCGCACTGTCCCACCTCCGTCGCCGTTTATTCATTCGCCTGGCCTGCGACGGCCGGCACACGAAGCGCCTGCAGCGACTGGCGGGAGCGAAGCGCGAACCGTCAGCTTTTCAGGTAACTAAACCCAAGCACACACACACGTCGCAGCACGATCGTAACGTAATCCTTTGTTACCTGTGCAGTGGAGGATCAAGCGAGCGCCAAGCTGGTACAGGCGCAGCTCAACGAGGAGGACAGGCAGCGAGCGCAGGACAAGCAGGACAGGCGCACCGTGCGGAATCTCGACATGGAGGACTCCAACAACCGACGAGCGCGGGACAAGCGCAAGTCCATCTTCCTCTCCATGTCGATCGACTCGCGTATGGCGTTGCCGGACGAGCTGATCATCACCAAGCAACAGGTCGTCCCGCCCAGCGCCAGCCCCGCTCGGGGCAACCAGTCGCTCCTCGGGCGCGAGCTTCGCGCGGGCGACAACCTGCGCGGGATCGACCTCAACGAGCTCCTCTCTGACGGCGAGGATGACACCGACAGCGGTGGTGGGTCATCGCTGGACTCGAGCTCGTCGTTCGCCCGCGCCCGCGCTGGGCAGCCGCAGCTGCACGGCGGCAACAACGACGATGTGGGCAGCTTGAACCTGAGCGAGCGCGAGATCCTCGACAGGATCGACCAGCTGCATGCAAACGGCGACCCATCGAGCGGCGCGGCCGGATCGACCGAGCTGTCGGGCTACCGCGTGACCGAGGTGCTGCTGATGCCCAAGGGCAGCCTCAATCTGGCCTATCGCGGCCTGGGCTCGCTGAGCGACGACCTCTTCCAGCTGCCCATGCTCACCAGCCTCGACATCAAGGGCAACAACGTCACCGTAATCCCGCCCGAGATCTCTCGCCTGGTCTCGCTCGTCTCGCTCGACCTCTCCCGGTATGTCTCGCTCGTCGTGTGCGCCTTGTCTTGCGCTTGTGTGGTCTAACGCGCTTTGCCGCCGTCACAGGAATCAAGTTACTGAGTTCCCGATCGAGCTGAGCAAGCTGCCGGCGCTGACCCAGCTCAAGGCCCACCACAATCACATCGCGGGCTTCCCCAAATGGTTCGTCCATGCTTGCACCACGCGCTGGCTTGCCTGTGGAGTGTCTGATCGTGTATGCGACGACAGGTTCAAGGAGATGACAGGGCTGCAAACGCTGGACCTTGCGCACAACCGGCTGCGATCGCTGCCCGCTGAAATCGGTACGTGCGCTCATTTTCCTCTGTGCCATCTCGCCATCAACGATCAACGAGCTCACACCTGCGCGCGCATGCAGGTATGCTGACTAATCTGCGGGAGCTCAACCTGCTCAAGAACGAGCTCGAGGGACCTCTACCGTTGGCCTTCTCGCAGCTCACCTCGCTCACTCTCCTCGATCTCTCCGGCAACGGGTCGCTCGGTACGCGTGTCCTGTCGCACAAACGACGCATGCACACGTATGTGTATCGCTCGCTCTCTAGGCCTAACAACAGCATCGCAATCACATACACGCGCGCAACGCAGGTCCTGTCAACGCGATCGTGTTCGCCCCGCTACAGTCGCTGATCAAGCTTCGACTGTGGGGCTGCCTCTCGATCACCGCCTTCTCGGCGTCGCCCCGCAAGCATACCATCAGCAGCGATGCGATTCCTACCGGTACGCCTCACTCACACTGCAATCCGCCCGTCGACGCGATGCAGCGCTGACGCTGACCGCGGGACAGTGAAAGTGATGGGCGATGATGACACGGAGATCGAGGGCAACGGCACGCCACGAGGGACCAAGGAGAAGGAGCGAAGCAGACGCCCACGCGTGCCGAGCGCCATCTCCAAGCCGCTCCTCAAGCCCAAGGAGGTCTTCTCCAAGCAGCGGTCGCTGTCCACCGTGGAGGGTACTCTTCAGTCCCTTCCATCGCTCGCAGTGGGTGATAGCCCATGGCCAAGGTTTGAACCCGTGTGTCGCACGACGTGCAGGTCCCGGCGCGCTTACACCCCGAGACGACAACGGGCCCATGAGCTCGAAGCACAACCATGTGTTCGCGCTTGAGAAGGTGATCGCGTTCATGCACGAGCTGCAGGAGATCGTGCTGGCCGGCAACCGACTGCACCAGATCTCTGGGTTCAAGGAGACCTTTTACTCTGGTGATCCGCCCTTCCCTCAACGCCCTGACACTGCATCACTGCGTGCGCATCACGCCGGCGCGTGCTGAATTAGAGCGTGTGCGCGTGACAGATGGTCTGGGCAAGCTGACGTACGTCAACCTCTCATCCAACTACTTGACGTACCTACCGGCCTCGATCTGCCAGCTCCCGGCGCTCACCATGCTCGACGTCTCGGTACGCTCCCCCGCATTGGGTCCTGTCCACTATCGTACTGACTGCCTCAACGTCAATGCGCTCGCTGCTTGGGGGCACATGCAGTACAACAAGCTGCAGCTCCTCCCGCCAGAGCTGGCCCGGCTCAAGAAGCTCAAAACGCTGCTCTTCGACAACAACCCGCTCGTCTCGCCCGCTGCCACCGTGTCAAAGTACGTTCTCTCTCCATCTCAGACGCAGTGCGCAAGTCGCTCCGTTGGCTCATGATCCCTTCTTGCTCTGTCGGGTTTAAAGGCGAGGGCTGGAGCACATTCGGAGCTATTTCAATGGTCTGCTGCAGGGCAGCATTTGGGACACCTACGCCATGCAGCAGATACAGCGGTACGTGTAGAGCGAGTGCTCATCTCTGCGCTGTGTGATCATCCGCTCACGTCGTGCGCACGCGCAACCAGAGCTAGCGCAGATGACGGTGGAGTGGAGGCCATTCGCGCCATCCTCATCTCTTGGCCCGGGCGACTCATCATGTCGCACGCTCTCCAGTTCCTCGCTGAACACAAACAGAGTACACTTGATCGCCGCTCGCCATCCACGTCTGAGCACGGACTGACGGCTTTGTGTGTGTGTATGCGTCACGCCCAATTGAATGCTCTGCAGGTCTCGGCAAGAACGCCAAGGAGCGATATGTGGTGATCAAACTGCGGCTCTTCCTGCAGCTCCTCTCTTGCGAGGACCCGGAGGTGACCGGAATGATCCTCGAGCGGATGCAAAAGTTCATCGGTATCGTCAGCACTCTCTCCCCTCGTGCGCAACCCGTCGTGGCCGCTGTTGGCAGGACTGACCCTTGTTGTGCTCGCGCTTGATAGTCAAACGACCTCAAATGGTGATTGCCGAGAAGGGCGTGGGGCCGTTGATCAAGGTCATGAAGGCCAACCTCATCTTCCAGCGACCGCTTCTCGGTACGGCCTCCACCGGCAGTCGTCTCTCTCGAGACAGGCTGCTGCACTTTGTTCACCGCGCTCACGGCCCGTGCGCACACAGAGCACACGGCGGCGTGCCTCCTGGCAGAGTTGTGCACAGCAATGTCGATGGCCAGCCGGCGAGACCTCTACCAGGGCGACGGTACACCACACCACACCGCACGAGGCACACACACACACACACACGAGATTAGCTCCGGACAACTTCTGAACGTCTTGCACAGGCTTGGGTTCTAGCGCTAGTCGAGGACCGCTGTCTATCGACCAGACCGAGGAGCTGGCCAAGACCCTCGATCAACTCGAAGTGCCCGCTCAGATCTGCCGACAGGCCGGTACGGCCCCCAGCGTTCGCTGCTCACCGACGTCACTCTGTACGCTGTCACTGTCGCTGACGCCGGTGTCGTGGCATGCACGCAGGTCCCCAATTTTGGCAGCATTTCGTGACGATCGCGCGAGGCGACAGCCGGCACCTGCCCACGCTGTTGGCCTTTACCTTCTCGGGCATGGCCACTGTCCACAACCACATCCCGCTCGAGGATATCGGTTCGTGGTCCCCCTCCCCTTCGAAATCATACTACCATAGGAGATCGCTGGCTGCTATGGCTAACCGGCTTGAACGACAGAGTGGGGCGAGAAGATTGGAGGCGGCGTGAGCGCCTACGTCTACCAGTGCAAGTGGCAGGGGAGGGATGTCGCCATCAAGAAGTACCACACACAGCTCGTCAGCAAGCAGGTGCGTGGTCTCACCGGTTGCTCCATCCCCTCGCCAGCCCTGACGTCTGCCGTGTCACGTTCGTACGCGTGCATCAACACTCGCGCGCGTGCAGGAAGTGTTGAACGAGGTGGCATTTTTGAGCGTGCTGTGCGCGCGCGAGGTGCTCCAGTGCCTCGGCGCGTGCGTCGAGGACGACAACTGCTTCATCGTCACCGAGTTCTTCCCACAAGGCAGCATATTCGACATATTGCACGGCAAGAACGCTGAGTGTACGCATGCGTCCCTCACCTCGCCGCCGTGTGCCTGATGTGGGTGGCGTGCGTGCAAGAGAGAGAGAGAGAGAGAGGAGTGCAGCTGACAAAGCCACACTTCGTTGCGTTGTCCCATTACAGCCACGCGACAGCATTGGGATATTCGAACGGCCACGTCGATGGCTCTGGACATTGCGCGCGGTCTAGCCTACCTCCACAACATGAACGTGGCCCATCGCGACATCAAGTCCCAAAACGTTCTCGTACGTCAATTCACTGGCCGCTTGAGCTCCCGGGTGCGCATGCATATGACGACACTGAACCTAAACGCCATCTTCTCCGTGGCCCATAGATACGCGAGGACTTGAGCGCTTGCGTGGCGGACTTGGGCATCTCGCGAATCGTTGGTCCGCGCATGACCAAGGCCATGGGCACACCACGCTACATGGTGCGTGTCTTCACCCCTTCTGACCGCCGCATGCACACTCTCGCACGACATGTCGTCGTCGTCACTCACGCGTGGTTTGGGTTGGCCGCGCGTGATCGTGTGCGCGCAGGCGCCGGAAGTGATCGGAGGTAAATTGTACGATACGTCGGCCGACGTGCACAGCTTCGCCATTTTGTACTGGGAACTCATCACCGGCAAGATGCCCTACGGCGAGCTCCAGAACGGCTGGCAGGTACGCAGCAGCTGCTCCATCACCGTCACCACCCTCTCTGCAGGTTGCACGAGTGAAGCGTAAAGCTAAGCGCTCGCTCTCTCTCGCAGGTGGCCGGCGCGGTGACGTCGGGCAAGCGGCCAGCGACGGACGAGTCGTGGCCGCTGGCGATACGCGACCTGCTCGGTCGGTCGTGGGATCCCGAGCCGTCCGTCCGACCGCCGTTCAGCGACATCGTCCTCCGCCTCGAAGACATCATGCGCGATTTCAACGCTTCATGATGAGCCCCTCCCACATGTACACATACACAAACCATCGTGCCGCTTTTTTGCTCTTTGGTGGTGAGAGGAAAAATCAGAGGAATATCAATGACTTCTCAATTTTCTGAAATTGTCGACTTCGCGTATCTGTCGACTCAGCAACCGAGAGATTTTAATCTCATACAAATCGAGATCGCACACGATAGAGACCAGACACAACAGCACACAAGCAATGAGCGTGGTAGAGTATGGAGGCAAGACGGACACGTACGAGTGGACGCAGACCAAGGACGAGGTGACGGTGACGCTCAAGGTGCCCGCCAATCTCAAGGCGCGCGATTTCGTCTCCAAGATGGAGCGCAAGGCGCTCGAATTCGGCATCAAGGGCCAGTCGCCGCTCATCAAGGGCACCCTGCCCAAGACGATCAAGGTGGTCGAGTCCACCTGGACCAAGGAGGGCGACACGGTCGAGATCAGCCTCAGCAAGGAGAAGCTGCAGAACGTGGCCGACCCGGACAAGGAGGACTGGTGGGACTGCCTCGTCGAGGAGGACAGGGACAAGGAGGGCGGCGCGATCGACGCCGAGCTGATCGAGGCCAGCAAGTACCTCGACGAGGGCCTGCTCAAGCAGGTCAAGGCCAAGAAGCTCGAGCAGAAGCAGCAGGCCGCCGCTGCCGCCGCCGCTGAGAAGGCCGCGCCATGAGAGACTGTTACAGTCATGTAGTTCAAAGCCTCGCTCACACAACAAGAAACAGGACCGAGTTGTACATCTCGTTGGCCAGTACGTGAGTGACACAGCGTGAAGCCGCGAGTGATGAGGGTGCGCTCCACCACCAGACCTGAGCATGGCCGGCCCAAGCTCTCGCGGGCACGTGACGGCAGCGTTGTGCCCTGTGTGGGCCTACGTAGTTGGCCAAACTCCTGGACCAACTGTGTTGAGTTGCCATAGAACCATCGAACTTGCCCGAGTTTGAAGAGGGTAGCAGCGGCCTACGGAGTCTCACACCACAGAAGGGACACGGGCCCGACTCCAACACGAACGCCTGATCATCCACCGCTCCTCTCTGTCCGCTCACCACGCCAAGCGCTGTTGCTGGCGCTCTCAGGCGTAGGAATTTGAGATATGACGCCGCTGAATAAATGTAAAAGATTGAAATATTTTAGTTGGTGAAAGGAAAAGAAGAGAAAAGCCAAAACGGTCACCGCCAGAAGGGGAGATAGCACGACCTTGGGGAGCTGTACGGGCGAACACCTGCAGAATCGAAAGAAAACAGTCAAGTAACTTGTGTGAGCGTGAGGAAGGAGGAGGCACAGGGCTCGCGAGAGGATAGATTGAGACAAGAAGGAGAGGAGGGGCGCAAGGCAGAAACACCGCTCCCCGCAGTTTGAGTTCTCTTTTTATTCATTTAAGATCTTCCGGCCAGCACAGCTCTCTTCCTCCCTGCCCTTCTACCCCTCCTCGACATCTAGCGCTCCTCCGCTCATCGATGCTCACGTGCTTGAGCCGATAGTCGCGAACCGAGAGACTCCCTGCACTACACAGAGCACGTGAGCTGCTCCCAGTCATATATTTATTTATTCATTTAATATTTTTATTATTTGGATTGATTTATTTATTTCGGGCGATCGAAGCACTACACGCGGCGATCGAAACTCTCTCCTCTCTCGCTTGCTCGCTCGCTACCAAACGAGTTGACTTGACTTCGTGTCAGGCTTCGATTTCCAAGACAAGCCGAGTCTCTACTCCGCCGAGTCGCTACTCCCATTTACAACACAAAAGACAAACATGTCGCGTTGGGGCAATCTCTTCGGGCTGCGCAAGCCGGACAAGTTCTCCTTGGATAACCTCAAGTACGCCAGCCCTCCTCCTCTTCACCTCTCCTCCTTCCCAATCTCAACAACGCGGCCGTGCGAGATTCTGCACACATGGTGTTTTTTTTGTTTTTTTTGTTTTTGATTAATGCGCGTTTTGTTGATTTACAACTTATTGGTTGGCAATGGGCGGCTGTTCTAAATCTTGCAGCCCAAAAATCGATCAATCTCTCATCGATTGATGGGCTTGGCCCTGCGGAAGGCCTTGTGCCCTCCACCAGCCACCAATAGGCGCCTGGACTTTCGTTTTTAATACAGACTTATTAAAATACAATATTAAATACAACAAATAAAATATATTGTAATAAAATTAACATGTTTGCTGTTGTGGGGTGCGATAGGTACCTGCACGAAACTCTGTCCCGCAATGCCGTCATCACCGAGAAGAACAAGGTACGGTGGCCGGCCCAACTCCTTCTCTCCTGCTCCGAGTTAGTCGGCGCTCGGGGCTGGCCTTGGTTCTGGTCCCTTGTGACAGGTGCACCGCGCCGGCGCGAGTGGTGGCTAACGCGCTCGCTCGCTTGCTTGCTTCTTGGTCGGTGCAGAACTTGGTGATCGAATCGCTGCGACAAATGTCCGAAGTGCTGATTTGGGGCGACCAGAACAACGTCCCGCAGATCTTTGAGTGCGTATCTTGCCTTGACCCGACTCAACCCCCCAGCACAGCACAGCACAGATGAACGAGCGTGAGTGACTTTGCGCTGATCCTCTTTCTCATCATTGATAGTTATTTCCTGGAGAAGCACATGTTGGCGCACTTCCTCAACATCCTGTCACAGAAGACCGGTCAGCAGGTCAAGGTGCAGTTGCTGCAGACGCTCAGCATCCTCATCACGGGAATCAAGAGCGAGACCCACTTATGTACGCCTCCTCACCGCACATCCCCACGCACGGCCGGACCTGATCTGATGTGTGATCTCTCCGCCGCGAGCAGACTACATGCTGTCAAACAATCACATCAACGAGCTCATCACCCACAGATTCGATTTTTCGAACGAGGTACGTGTGCACTTCGTGGTTGCCTGCGCCTGCGCATGTTCCGTTCGGTGCTGGACACCTGGCGAACTGCAGCTGATCTTGTGTGCACATTGCAGGAGGTGCTCGCGTACTACATCTCCTTCCTCAAGAGCTTGTCGCTCAAGCTCAACGACAACACGCTCCAGGTAATGCGCCTTTGTCTCGCGTATTTGTTTGCCTGTGCACAGGCGTGCTTGCTCATGCTTACTGACCCTCGTCGCTCTTCTTTCGCCGCTTTTCAGTTCTTCTTCAACGACACCGAGCACGATTTCCCGCTGTACACCGAAGCCGTCAAGTTCTTCAACCATTCGGACAACATGGTACGAACGGCCGTGCGGAACCTGACGCTGAATGTGTACAAGGGTGCATACTCCCCCTCTGTTTGCTCTGAGGCCCCTCCTCGCCAGGCTGGAGCTCCCTTAACACGGTGCGCGTGGCTGCTTGTATTCAGTTGAGAACGAGGGAATGCGAACCTTCATCCTGGATCGAACGACCGCGCCCTACTTCTCCAACATCGTGTGGTTCATCGCCGATAAGTGTCGAACGCTGGATCGTCTCGTATCGCACTCCTCCAGGTACCCTCTCCTCCCTCTCCCCACTAGCGTATCGATTTTATCAACCAAACATTCACACGCGCTCACCAAAACGTACTTGTTGTCACTGTAGCCACACGGGAAGCAGGCGAGAGCTTGCGGCGTCGGTCGACGAACTGCTGGACGTGTTCTACTACATCAACGACATTTTCCACCTCAAGATGGCGCCGATGAACAAGGTTCTTCAACCCATTCACCACCTCTCGTCCTGGCAGGACCTGTGCTAACACGGGGAGCATGCGTGCAGGTTTTGGCCACGCATCTGCTTGAGAATCTGCTGCTCCCACTCTTCAGAGGATCGCTCGTCGGCCGTGTTGGCACCCAGGAGCGGCTCAGTCCTGGCCTGGCGCTGTTCCTGCTGGCCCAAGTTTTCCACATCTTCTCACACAAGGTACGATCCCTCCTTGTCTCTGTGCTCTTTCCTTCTCGACCGCTGACTGATCACTCATTCGCGTTCTCTCTCCTCGACCATTCAGCGGCTCATCGACACCCTGGGCGCTGCCATCATCCATCCCAACCCGACGACGTACATTCATCAGATGCTGAAGCAGACCGACAGCAGCAAGAACCTCATGTCGCTGGGAAGCGGCGGCAGCTCGAACGCGTACATGGTCAGAGGTACATATATGCCTCTTCTCACACGACCAGTGCGCACTTTGTGATCCAGTTGTGATCCAACTAACTGACTACGCTCACCACAGACCTGAAGGACAGCGGAGCGACTCATTCGTCTCTCCCCGCGTACGACAGCGGCAGTGGTCAGTCGACTCGAGCCGGAGCACCCGGTGGCTCTAAATTCCACAAGCGGTACGTCAACTCGTGCCCCTCTTATCTCTGTGTCCTCTGGCTGACACGCGGTGCGACAGCTCCTTCTCCGTGCCGTCGTTCGCTGCGTTCGAGGAAGCCACTCCCGGTCCTCCGCCCGCCGGCGGTGCCAATACACCCAACCCGTCGCCGGTCTCCGTGCCCAAGAGGGGACACAGAACACCCAGCCCGGCGCCCGCCAAGCCTTCCGCACTAGGCCAGACTCCCGAGGGGGACGCCAAGCGAGTCGGCCCGCGCCGTCTGTTCAACCGAAAGGACAACTCGGCTGCTGCCGTGGTTGCTGCCGCTGCTGCCGTCAAGGAAGACGAGACCAAGGGCAAGCAGCAGGGCAAGCGCGACGCATCGCCTGCCAAAGTGGGTCTCTTTGCGTCGCTCCTGCGCAAGAAGGAGACCCAGGAGAAGAGCGCCGAGGGCGAAGAGCAGAAGAAGGAGGAAGCGCAGGAGGGCGATGGAGCCAACAAGGAGAGGAGGGGAAGCCTACCGTTTCCTGGCATTCCGCTCGCGACCGACAGCATCGAGGACTTCACCAAGAAGCAGAACAACCAAGAGAATATCACCGAAGGCGGTGATGCTCCCGCGGGAGAGGCTGAGATCGAGGCCGAGGCTGAGGCTGAGGCTGAGGCTGA
>CDFA01023008.1:0-10329 GCA_000826305.1 Acanthamoeba healyi | reverse complement strand
TGTGTGTGTGTGTGTGTGTGGTATAGGGTGCGCCAGACGTACGACGTCACGTCAGTGCGCCACACGAAACACACACCTACACACTCCCACAACCAAGGGCATACCTTTCGTGTACGGGTCGAACTTCTCGAAGCCTCGCAGTTCTGTCAGCAGCTTCCTCTCGGCCTTCATGATCTCGCTTGCGCCCACCTTCTTCAGCCACTGTGTGCGCACACAGAAAGAGAGACACCGTCAATACGAGGGTCGCACACGCCAACGACCAGTAGTGCTGAGGAGAGATGTGCACCTTGAGGGCTTCCGGATCGGCGGTGCGCTTCTTCCACGTCGCCCACGGTCCCGCCAGCAGCTCCTCGAGGTCTTCGATGGTCGGCGGTGCGAGGACCTCGCCACGCGCGCCTTTCAACAGAGCGTCGCTGCAACAGATAGATAGTCAGCCCAGCACTCACTCGGTCACTCCCTATCACTGCTGTGGCGCAATGCACACGGATTGGTGGTGGTGGTTGTTGTGGTGGAAGGAGAGAGCCACGCACCGTATGAGCAGGCTGTGCACAACGCACGTGATGACGGGCAGCGGGGCGTAGTGTGTGATTATTCCATGCAGCACCGTGTAATCGATCAAGCGCAGCTCAGCGTCCTGGCCCTCGTCGGCGTAGATTGCCGCCACCACGCCGTTCCTCATCAAGCTGATGTACACACAAGATGGTCAGCGCTAGTCGAGAGAGCGAGGCGATGTGTGCACGCGACGCTGGCTTCGTACCTGCCGTTGGCTGCGTTGTCAGGGTTTCGCTCAAAGTCCCACTCGCCGCCGGCGAATGGGGCGATGGCGCGCCTGGGTGCCGTGCCGCTGCTGCCGCTGTGGCCCTCCGTTTCGTCAGCAGGCGGCGCGCCGTCGACGGCTTTGCCGGCGCCCATTCCCTTGCCCTCGGTCCAGTTCTTGTCGCCGCGCTTACACAGAAACAGTGTGCGCCGGGTGGTACCGCCCACGTCCTTGGGGTTGGTGTCAAGCCAAGCCAGGAACTACGCTCACACATGCACACGCACACGCACAACGCCACGACTGATGAGAGCCCGAACACCATGGTGGAAGGAGTGCGAGAGCGCGAGAGCGAAGGCGAGGGTACGTGTCGTGTGATCTCCAGCGGAGAGAACGCTCCTCGCTCGTTGGACACGGCCCGTAGGATGGAGAGCGCCATCTCTGGCAGAGAGAAAAGCCTGGTCAGCCACGCACGCACACACACACACACACACACAACTGCAGGCCCCTCTGCTGCATGTCGGGTACGCGCACGCTGTGCCAGCAAACACGCATCAGAGAGAGCGAGGACATGCACGAACCAGTGTCGTCGGTGGGCGCTCCACGACGCCAGCGAGCCTTGCCGCCGCCCACGATCTTGCCCGGCCAGCCAGGGTAGGCCTCCACGCAGTTCCTCCCCACCTCCCTGCGCCACGCCATCCCACGCTTTAGAATTTATTTTATTTAGAATTATCTTAAACAGGAAAAATACGAAATTTAAATTAAATGAATAAATAAAGCTTGGGGGGGGCAGACCAGGGTATCTGAAACTCAGAGGTGGCGCCGAGGCTGTCGCCGATGGCCAGGCCGATGGCGACGGCCAGCCTCCGCTCGCTCAGTGCCAAACTGCTTCCCGTTGAGGTTGCCAAACCAACTGCAGCTTGGTCCGCCTCCTGCTCCTGCTCCATTCCACCTGGTTTGTTGTGTGCCGCACTTCGCCTCCACAAGTGCCCTCTTTGTGCCTTCCCCGAATCAATGTTCTTCTTGTCCTCCAACACTGGCACCTGTCTATGATGGTGTATATAATGTCTACAACTTTTAGTAGCTACTGTCAACTTCTGGAATGTAAAAATTCAAAGATGGAAATTACTCAAAAAGAAGTGCATTCTTGAAAAGGCACATTTATAGTGCAGTAAATGCAAGAATAATGGAGTGAAATGGACTTCATGACATGACAAAACCCATTGTATTTTCCCAGTCATTTATGACCTCTCATTTTTTCTGTGTGGATCAAATTGATGTGTGTGAGTGTGCAATGGGAAGGAATTTTCACAGTCATTTAATTTGACTGTAAAATTCAACCTCTCATTTCAAATGTCTGCAGGTTAAGGGTTCTTTACCCTACTGCCTTGACACAACATCTACATCCCAGCCTGTTGCCAACCTCAAGCTCCCCATGAGTGAGTGAACACCCTGCCTACTCCACCTACAGTTTAAAGGTTCACCCACTAGTTCTACCTTATCCTCTCCTCATTTTCCCCCTTTGATCAATGAATTCTGACATCTTTTCAATTTAGATTTATTTGTTATGTGTAGATCTGGTGGTGGGTAATGGGCATTGAGGCAATGAGGCAATGGGGCTGAGGAGATGAGGCAATGGGGCTGAGGCACTGGGTGTTGAGGTGATGAGGCATTGAGGCAATGGGGCTGAGGGGATGAGGTGATGGGGCTACCTGTACACTGGAAAAGTGCACTGGGGTGGGTGCAAAATGGATGTAAAGGGGGGTTTAATTATTGTGGTCAAGGAGATGGGCCAGGTGTTGGGACCAAGACATGAACCACCATGGTGGTGGATTGACCACCTTTACCTCCAGGACCCTTTTAAGGACACTGGACTAGGGAGAGGGACTTATGTGGGTGACCAGTTAGGAGGTGACAAGGTCTCTTAAACCCCCTATGTTCAGTGAGCAGTCACAAGGTAAGTATTTAATCTCTGGCTGAACTGGCTTCACAACACAAACCAACCCACAAACCACCCACATCTACCCCACTGACAACCATGCAGACCAGCCAGATCAACCACCCCACCAATGACCACCCCAACCACAATGAAGCATGGCTGTGATGGTGAGAGAGAGGAGAGGTGTGGCCAGAGACCAGGGACACCCTGCCAACCCACACAATAAGAAGCTGGAGAAGGAGTGGGAGGCCAAGCAACTGAGCTGAGCTTGCCTCAGTGTGTGAATGATTCTTTTGGGCAGGGAGGCCCTGCACTTGCTTGAGTGAGCAGCTCTATTGGCTGCATGGTTGTCCCAAGCAGATTACCTACAACTACCTTGATTTTGGTTGGCCAATCAAGGAAGAAGATGACAACACATGGCAAGTAATGATGCAATCTCAGATCCACCCAGGGAGAAACCTGGTGGAATAATTTTCTTTTGTGCACCAAAATCGCTAAGTCTCACTGCTTGGTGGGAGTACCACAGCCTTTATTGTGCCACAACATGTCAAATGTGATAGCTGTTGTAATATGTGTAATGGTGTATACCCCCATCCCACAGGTTCAAACCTTGTCAAAACCTTTTATCAACTCACATGAGGCCACTTGTTTTCCAAGGCATAACAGTAGAATGGGGCCTTATGCTGTATCATTGGGGAGCCCCACTCTCCCAACATCATTATGGAGTCTGAATTTCATGCAATTCCACTATGATAAGTTTTGGATGACTGTGGAATTGAGCGAAATTTGGACCCCATAAGGCTGGCCAACTGAGTTGTGGCACTAGTGGTTGATGTATGATTTGACTTGTTTATATTTTGTGTGTTTTGGGGGGAGGGTAGAGAGGTGTGCGTGTGGTGGGGGCCCTCACTCGCTCATGGCGTCGTCGCCTTGGCTTGTGGAGGCTTGCTGCTGCTGCTGGGGCAGGATGAGAGGCTGCAGGAGCTCGAAGCAGCCAGTGCCGCCCTCCACCACCTTGCCCAGCACCAGCGACGCCGAAGCGTTGTTGATCGGATCCCAGTCGCCTCGCCTGCGCGCACACGCACGAGAGAAGGCGATGAGCAAGGCGGGCGTGGAGACAGATAGAGAGAGACGAGGCGCGTACATGGTGGCGTCGGCGAGGAAGCCCGTCGTGGTCTCAAAGGACATCTTCTGGTAGGGCGACGTGGACTCGTTCATGCCGGCTCGGTTGAAGGGCTTGTAGCCGCCCTCGAACGTCATGTAGTCGGCGATGATCGTCAAGTGACGGTGGTCCACGCCGATACCGTACACCTGCACGAGAGCGCGCGCGTGTGTGGTGAGTCGCATGCGCGGCAAGCGGGGAGTGTCACGCGTGGTGATCGACGCCGCACCTTGAACACGCCGTTGATTTCGTCGGCGATGGAGCGACGAGCGGCCTCCACGCCAAAGGTCGTGAGGACGGCGTAGATGTCGTTGGACCTCACCTTGCTGAGGTCGACCACATCGGCAAACTGAGCGATGATGCCAAAGTTGACGCCCTCCGTCTGCACGGTCCAGCTGGTCTGACCGTTCGGTGGCGGCTGTGGTGCGTGTGAGTGTGCGCGTGCGCGTGTGTCAGCAAAGCCGGATCGAGTGCGGATAGATGGCGATGGACAAGAGGGTATGCGTACGATGACGAAAGCTCGCTTGATGCCGTCGATCTGCTTGACCACGAATCTGGCGACGAGCGCCTCGACCAACGAGATCATGAGCAGCTTCTTGTCGGCCATGCCCACCTTCACCTCGACCTCGACCAACATCTACACGTAGCGCACAGGAAGCGTGAGTTCATGCGTGAACGACGCCACATTGGTGCGTGTCAGCTGATCAGTGCTTACCCGCTTGTGATCGAAATTGTAGTCCTTGAGGACCTCATCGCTGCCGAGGAGGACCTTGCGGGGCTTGCTCGACGAGTCACGCTTGGCTGGCGCAGCAAGCTTGGTGGGCGCAGCGCCCTTTTTGGCGGTCGGCTGGCTCTCTTCGTCGCTCTCCTTGCCTTGGAGTCGGGCCTTCATTCCCGACAGCGACGAGTCGACGGCCTTGGACTTCTTGCGGTCCGAAGCCTCCACCTCTCTCTTCTCGTCCTGTACATACACCGTGTGTGTGAGCCACGCTCGTCGTACGTCGCGGGTGGGGAAGGACGAAACGGACCTCTTCGGCGTCTTCGTAGGAGGCGTGCTCCTGCTTGCGGGTCTTCATCTTGCCCAGAGCGGCCGACTCGTCCTCCTCGTTGCGCGTGTTCTTGCGCTGCGCGGTGGGATCTTCAGCGTCTTCCGCATCACCGGACATCGCATGCGAGATGTCGGCATCCGAGAACTTGACTCGCTGGATGGCTGTCGGCCAGACGCGTCAACACACACGACCGTGGTGAGATTGCTGTTCAACAACGTGTGTGGCGCTGCGTAAGGAGGTAAGGAGGGTAGGAGAGAGAGGTACCCTTTGTCTTCTTCATCCTGAGCTCCTTGCGGATGGCGCCGAGGAGCTGGGGGATGAAGGAGTTCTCGAGGGCGGGGCATATCCGCTCGAAGGAGAGCTTGGTGGCGTCGACGGGCCAATCCTTGGCGGGCTTGAACTGGAGCGCCACCTTGTAGAGACGCGACCGCGACCCTGATCGCGTGATGGTCTCGGTCACGGTGAGCTCGGAGACGAGCTCGTTGAGCGTGAGCCGGTAGAGCTCGTCGGCCAGCTTCTGCGCCTCCTTCTGCCCGGCGTGCGCGTGGAGTGGGAGCGTCATGGTGGGCGTCTTGATCTTGTGCGAGGCCGTCATGATGATCTCACGCAGACGCGGGATACCGAGCGTCACGTTGGCCTCGCCTCGACCGGCCAAATGGAACGTGTTGAGGGTCATCTGTGTCGAGGGCTCGCCGATGGACTGCGCGGCCAGCAGACCGACCGACTCACCGGGATCGGCCTGGCACCGGTGGTAGTAGAGGTACATCAGGTCCCTGAACGTGGTCTCCGAGTACTGAGCCGACACGTTTCGTGGCTTGACGGCCTTCTTCTTGTCCTTCTTCTTGTTCTCGATCGTACCATCGGGGTTGGTTGAAATGTACTGTCGTGTGCGCACGCGCAAGAGAGGTTAGCATACACGCGCACGCGGATCAGCCGAGACCGGAGGAAGACAGTCAGTACCTTCTCGAGCTTCTCCTGGTAGCGCTCGGACACAGCGCCCAAGTGGAGGTAGGTCTCGAACTCTGATTGGAGCTGTGTAAGCGCATCACCGCCAAGGAGTTAGTTAATCACTCGACCGGCGCGAGAGAGTATGAAGGAGAGGACAGGCTAGATACCGTGGATTCCTCGTTGAGCTGCGCGTGCTTGGCCCTCTTCTTGAGGTAGCGCTTGGGGGGCTTGGTCTGAAGCGCCTGCCTGGCCGCGGTCAGGTAGTACTTCTGCAGGAGAGCGGGCGTGTTCTTGGAGAGGAAGGTGAAGCGCTCGAGGTGCTTGCTCTTGGTGATGTCGATCGAGTCCTCGCCGTAGTTGAACTGAATCACCGACGCGTCCGAATCACGCACGGTGGCGTCGTAGTGCACTCGCAGCGACTCCAGATGCTTGACGAGACATCGCTGGAGGTAGCCCGAACGCGAGGTCTTGACGGCGGTATCGATGAGACCCTCACGACCAGCCATACAATGGAAGAAGAACTCCTGCGGGCGGATGCCGGTCAAGAACCGATCGGCGATGTAGCCGCCGGCGCGACCCTCGGCCTCGTGGGGTTCGAACGACGGCAGCGTCTTGCCGCTGATCATGGCCGACACACGCTTGCCCTCCAGCTCCTGCTGACCGAGAAGACAGCAGATCTGCGACACGTTGACCATGGAGCCCTTGGCACCGGAGGTGGTCATGAGCGTGAGGTTGTTCCACGGGAACTTCTTGACCTGGCCCTTCATCGTCTCCTTGATGATGTCGGTGGTCATGGACGACATCTGCTTCTTCATGAGGTTGTCCCACGTCGTCGCCTCGTCGGGATCGCGCACGGCCTGGCCCAGGGCCTGCCTCACCTCCGGTCGGTCGACCTTGTCGGCGCTCGTATAGCCCAGGAACTCAGAGGCCACCTCGTAACCGCTGTTGTTGGCCTTGCGCAGCAGGCCTTGTCGCACGCTGTCCCACTCGCCCTGCACAATCATACCCAGAGTTGGTACGCGCACGCACACACGACCAGACGACGCGCGACATTGCACGCGTGTGAGCAAAAGGGGATGCGTACGTTGATGAGCATGTCGTCGATGCCACACGTGAAGGCAACGGTGTTGAGGTAGAAGGTGAAGAGACGGCCGAGGGCACTCAGCAGCTCGCCGGCCTTCCTCGAGCCATACAGCTCGTACGTGGCATGGACGAGACCGTAGGCAGAGGCACCAAACTGCGACTTGTCGAGAATGCCGGTGAGCAGCTCGTTTCCGCGCACGACGACATAACCCTCCTCCTGGTGGTCCTTCCAGCTGGCCGCGGGGATCTTCGAGCTGCTGTCCAGGTTGAGCGGCTGGTAGCCCTTGAGCAGCTCCATCAGCAGATTGCTGATCTGCATTTTGCGGTCGCCACGCACACAGCTCGCGGATTAGTGATCGGCGACGAGGCAAGGGATGGCATGCCAAGGAGGAATCGAGTGAGAACGTACCACTTGCTTGCCGGACCACAGCGGCACGGGCTTGATGATGCACGGCGGGACGGTGATGATGGGCGTCTGATACCGCAGATGGACCGAGCCGCGCGTGGGCGGCAGCGTGGAGATGGCGGCGTAGAGGAGCTGCTGGAACTCCTCGCGCGTGAGCATGGTGTCCTTGTTGGTGAGCAGCGAGCCCATCACGACGTGATCCTGGATGAGACCACGGAGCGGGCTACCGTCGGTGGGCACGATGTACTGCTCGTCGCCGAGCGCGATCGTGTAGGCCTCCGCTCGGGCCAGATCGCTCTGCGGGAAGTGAATGTTCATTTCGTCACCGTCGAAATCGGCGTTGTAGGCGTCGCAGTTGGCGTAGTGCATGCGGATGGTCTTCTCGGTGCGGAGAACGCGCACGATGTGGGCCATGATGGAGGGCTTGTGCAGGGAAGGCTGTCGGTTTACCAGCACGGCGTCACCGTCGCGCAGGTGGCGCAGCACCTTGACGAGTCCCTTCTCGTTGTTGCGCAGGGTCTTGGACAGCGCCAGCCGGCCCACCTCGTCGGCCTCACGCAGGACCGTGGTGTGGCCGTTCTCGTCGATAACGGCAGTGGCACCGGGGTACTTGCCGGGACCGTTCACCACCGCCTGCTGCATCTCCCGGAAGTTCGTCTCCGTGACCGGCTCGGGGAAGGTGAGCTTCATCGCGAACACCAGCGGGATCTAAGCAGCGCAGACGCCCGTAACAGCAACGGAGATTAGGTACATGCACAGAGAGAGAGAGAGAGAGCAATGACGGCGAAGGAGGAACCGTACGCCGATCTCGTTGGTCTGGAGGAAGGGATCGGGCGAGATGACAGAACGCGCGGCGAAGTTGACACGCTTGCCCATCATGTGCTTACGGAACAGACCCTCCTTCTTCTCCAGCAGCTGCTTGATGCCGGCAGCAGCACCAACGCCAGCGTTGGAGCTGTCGAACAGTGCGTTGACCGTCTTCTGCATGGAGATCCAGAGCTCCACACGCTGCTCCACAGTGAGGTCGCCCTTCTGTACATCGATGCAAGCACGCTCGGTCAGAGGCAAGACTCTTAAACAAACAATCAAACTAAACGTGTGCCAAAACAGGAGCACTCTCTTACGTCTGTCTTGGAGGTGAGCAGCTGATCGTTGAAGGTCATGATGCGAGAGAGGTAGATGTTTTGCGGGTGATCCATGGCCATTCCGTTGACCCTGTGTGTGCACAAGTAAAAGACCACAGTGTGGTGAGCACGCCAGATGCCTTTCGGCGCTGCTCTTACGCTCTGTTGCTAGTGGCGCGTACATGTTGAGCGGTCGGAAGCGCGATGGAGGCACGGCTACTACCTCAAGGAAGTAGACCATAGGGTCGGCGGCGCGGTGTGCGGGCAGATCTGCGGGCCACACACCAACGTGAGTGACTCGTCCTGTGTGTTGGAGCGGGGAGTCGTGCGATTGCGGAGAGAGAAGTGGCGTACTGTGACTGAGGCGGATGGAACCGAACGCGAGTCGCATGATCTTCTCCTCGGCCGCATAGAGCTTCTTGATGTGATCGAGCACCTCGCTCGGCGCCATGTACTTGTGGCCCTTGAACTTGTCGGCCGGCTTCTTGGCCTTGCCGATCCGCGACTCTGTCTGCTCCTCGGTGTCGTTCTTCTCTTCGTTGTCGTCCGCATCGCTGTCATCGTCGCTGTCGCTATCGCTGCTGCCTTCGTCGTCGTCGTCATCGTCGTCGTCGCTGCTTTCATCGTCATCGCTTCCTTTGCCGCCCTTGGACTTCTTCTTCCTCTTCTTCTTGGCCTCTTCCTCTTCCTTCTGCTTCTGTGCTGCAGCTGTAGCTGTGTGTACATTTAAGATGCATCCAATGCGTGAGCCGTCGATTGATTCAACTGGGCCGCAACGAACTAACAAAGGAAGATGGAGAACAACGCTGGACGTACCGAGCTCTTGAGCGAAGCTGTTCGTGGCCATTTTGTTGGTGGCCTTGACCGAGCTGGATAGTGGGGTCTTGAAGATCTTCTCCTTCCTGTCGCCTCGGACCGTAGGGCTCTTTCTGCATTGCATTAAGTGGAGGACGATGGAGTTCAGTCGGACGAACGGCAGAGAGAGTGAGAGAGCGCGCGCGCGTGCACACACACACACATGGCCGTTTGTGTCCGCAACGAACGTGATGGCGCGACAGGACAAAGGGGAGGAGCTCAACGCGTTGGTGGCAACAAACTTACCCCTTGCAGTTCTCGCAGATCTTGGGCACGGCGTGCAGAAGCTCCACCAGCGCGCGACGGAACTCCTGGGTGCGCGAGCTCTTGGCCTTGAACAGCTCTTCGACTGTCACGCGTTGGTGCACAGAGTGCACGCGGCGAGTAAGCAAATTGCGCTTGTGCAGATGTTATGCGGTGTGTGGGTGTGGGTGTGTGTCTGTGCGTGCGTGCATGTGTGTGAGGCTTGTCGCTTACCTGATTGGTTGTGAATGCCCTGGTGGGCGTTGTCGTAGGCCTCCTCCTCGGCCTTGATCTTGTCGAGAGTCTTCCGTGCGTACTCGTGCAGCGTGTTCAGGTTGGCCTGCGCTTTGCGGCTCGGCTTGGGCGCGTCGGCTGTGTGGTCGGATGATCGCGCAACCACACACACGCGCGCGCGCGTGAGTTCACACAAATGCAACACCACACGGCCGCAAAGAGGAGGAGGAAGAAGAATGCGTACGGGCTCTTTCCTCCTTGAGCTGTGCTGCGCACCAGTCGCGGTGCAAGTAGTAGTTCTCCACGTCGAGCGCCTCCACGAGCTTGCCCTCGTCGAGCAGGATCAGCGACTTGGCCAGCCTGTTGACCTTGTCGCGCGAGAGGCGAAGCTGGTGGCACTCGAAGCACTTGGCCCGGAGCAGACGCACGAGCTGCTTGAACATCATGGGGTTGTACACCGGCACGGCCAGCTCGATGTGGCCAATGTGGCCCGGGCAGTCCCGGTCGCCCAGCCCGCACGTCGCGCACCTGC